>BQNB010043649.1:0-45381 GCA_026074375.1 Tanacetum coccineum | reverse complement strand
TGCGGCTAAAACTGTAAACTACTTGAAAATGGTTTCCCTTTATAAATTGGTATGTGTATTTTGACTAAATCTTATACTGTATTATATAAATGAGATTATATTTGTATGTAAACGAACTAACATGGTCCTTTATAATGGAATTATGTAATATACAAATATGAAACTAAGCTAGGTTTTTGCAAAACAGTTATACCTTGCTGGATGTTTAAGCATTAAGAGTTACCAGAATGAAATAGTCATGTTCGAAAAAATGATAAGTTTTTCGTAAAATTTGGGAAGTTGCACTATATGGGTTTAAAAGAGATATAAAATGGTTAATACATGAGAGATATACTTTATTTTATAAAAGATTAGACTCGTGGTATTACTTACTATACAAGTTATATATCACAAATACGTAATATGTAAAATGTAAACATAAGTGTTATCCTGTAGCGGTTGATTTAATTAAACTTAAGTGTCACATGTAACAAATAGATAATCAAAATAATTAGTGTGAATAATTAATATTTCTATAATTCATATAGATAATTTGAAGCGAGAGTAAGTTGATTTGATTTGTCAAGTACACGTTGGTTTGTTAAGGTACATATATATTCTATCCTTTCTCTTAAGGATTCATATGACATTTGATTCATATCTATTTGCACATTTGACATCCCTATTTCCTAGCCTTTAATTTGTTGTTCGTTTGCTACCTATTTGATTACTTCGTTGAACCCTTTTGAATTCATTTGATACATGCTTCATTTGACATTGCTATGATATGAATTTATCCGTTTTGTTTAGACATGATGTTTTTTGGACATAATATGCTTCATTTCGATATGCTATATGAACCCTTTGTTATGTTCCGACGCCCGAGCTAACTAGCCATGGAGGTACCATGGCCGCGTCATTGAGGCACCAATGGCGTGACACTATCTGTGGCGGTGTGATCAGTCCACGACGTTCCCTTTTGTTTTGTGTGCTCTATTATGCACTTGGCCATATATGATTTGATTTGTAGGGAGCGTATGGATGCATCCTAGGTACTTTGTTTCATTTTGATGCATGGCTTAGTGTGGTGCCAACACCCCATTGCACATTTTGTTTCGGTACATGTGGAGATTGCAACTCCCTTGTACAACTTGCTGTGATATATATATGATTATTTAGTCTAAGCGTGTGGCATGATTTAGACTTTACTTTCGAGCTCGTAGGGCATTTCTATATGTTTTGTTTGGCTACTTATTCGTTCAGTTCTGTTGATATATGAAATCTCTGATTCCATTTCGTTTACTACATATGTTTGATCTATTTGTTTCGTTTATATCTGTTCACTGAGCTTTAGCTCAGCCGCATTTTTTTTCTCCGCGACAGGTAATAAGAGGAAAGTTGGGTATGAGTGAAGAGTGCTTAGGAGCTCTTAGTGGACCGACTTGATGATAGCTTTCCCATTTCCTTTATAATCATTTAGACGTTGAAGTTAAATTTCTCTTTCGTTTAAACTTTGAAGATTGGAATTATTTTCGTTTGGAAGTCATGATGTACTCGATAATTTATTTTACTTAATTTTCTTGGTGAACGATGTTGAACCATTTTATGAATAAAGTCTTCCGCTTGCGTTAGTTTTGATGCCATAAGTGTGACATTGGACCCGTTCTCGGATGGGGTGTTACAATTATTAATTGGATAGAAATTTAGGCTTCATCGCATACTTTTGAATTTTGATCTTAATCTCTAATTCGACTTTGTTGATTCGTTTGTCAATCGTTAAGATGCCTCTTCATTCGTTCTATAAACTCTTTCATTCGTTCTAGGAGCTCTTATATGTGTTTTGTTTTAATTGGTACTGGTTCGACGCATTCGGTGGTTCCTCTTAGATTTTCTAAACATCTTAAGACTCCCTCTACAATATTAGATCATGCTTTATCCATTTCTACTTCTATGCAAAATATTGTGATTATTAGTCACGAATTTAGAAATTATCCATCACGTGTTGGTGATAATATCTGTTCTGCCAATTTGCTTCCTTTAGAAATGAGTGACTTCGATATTATTCTTGGTATGGATTGGCTGACTCAACATCGAGCTACTATCGACTATCATATGAAACGTGTTATCTTCGGCGATTTGAACAATCCTGAATTCATTTACCATGGTTCCCGACCTGGTAAGCCCATTAAAATCATCTCTCGCTTAAATCTCGAACGTTAATTTCTCACGGCTGTGAAGGTTTCTTAGCATCAATTAAAGATACTTTGTTGGATGGACCTCGCCTTGAGAGTCATCCAGTAGTTCGAAATTTTCTTGATGAATTGCCAGGATTACCACCTGAGCGTAAAGTCGAATTTACTATTAAGTTGATTCCTGGTGCTCAACCTATTTCTAAAGCTCCGTATAGAATGGCGCCAGTTGAATTGAAAGAACTAAAAGATCAAATTCAAGAACTTCTAAAATGTGGTTTTATTCGACCAAGTGTATCTCCGTAGGGCGCGCCAGTTTTAATTGTAAAGAAGAAGGATGGTAGCATGAGGTTGTGTATTGATTATAGGGAGCTAAATCGTATTGCAGTTGGAAACATATACCCACTACCGCGAATCGACTATTTGTTTGATCAACTTCAGGGTGCAAAGTTTTTCTCAAAGATTGATCTAAGGCCGGGTTATCATCAGCTATGTGTAAAGGTGAAACACACTTCTAAAATAGCCTTTCACACTCGTTATGGTCATTATGAGTTTCTTGTGATGCCGTTTGGGTTGACTAATGCTCCGTCTGGAATTATGGCACGTCTTAAAATTCAACCTGAGATTATCAAAGATTTAGAGATCATGGAAGTCGAGTTAGTTGTTCATGGTTTTAAAGGTTATATAGCTAGCCTTAAGATTGAACCGAACCTTATATTGCGAATCAAGGAAGCTCAGAAGGAAGATGGTGAATTATGGTCGGTGGTACAAAATTTGAAAGAAGGTAAGCAGGCAGAATTTCAGGTGGACGATCATGGTGTGATATTGTACGGTAATAGATTATGTGTTTTTGACGATTCCTCTATTCGAGAAGCTGTTTTGACTGAGGCACATAATTCTCATTTCTCTATTCATCTTGGCTCTACGAAGATGTGTAGAGATTTGAAGCAAAATTTCTGGTGGAATGGTATGAAACATGATGTGGCTAGATTTGTGACGAAGTGCTTAACGTGTCAACAAGTTAAAATTGAACATCAACGTGCAAGTGGTCTTCTTCAGCCTCTAGATATTTTGACTTGGAAGTGGGATCAAATCTCTATGGACTTTGTAACAGGGTTGCCTTGCACCTTTAAGAAGAATGATGCAATTTGGGTTGTTGTTGATCGGTAGACTAATTCTGCTCACTCTTTGCCTATTCAGCAAGGGTACTTAGTTAACAAGTTGGCAGAGATTTTTTAGCAAGAGATTATTCGGTTACATGGTACGCCTACATCAATTGTGTCTGATAGGGATCTGTGTAACACCCCCAAAAATGTGTCACAGCGGAAATATGTCAGGGGGCGTTACTTCATAATACAATAGCACAAGATACAAGAGAACGACCTCTAAATGTGTCGTTTGAAAAGTGATCTCGTTGATTTCTTTGAAATTGATATAACATTTGTCCCATAATTGCATCACAATGAAAAGCTTGAAAATAATCCAACGAGATTTGATCATTTGTATGTAAGTAGAAATCCATAAATGAAATCTTGTCAATTTTAGACTCCATTGCACATCAAGTAAGCCAAGCATCTAATTCACCTGAGAAAAACATGCTTAAAAGTGTCAACATTAAAGTTGGTGAGTTCATAGATTAGTTTAAATATGAACGTAAGTTTCAACAAATATATTTATCCACTGTGTCATCACAGTACCATGAAAAATGTTTATAAAATATGCACGACCCATTTTATGTTACCAAAAGTACCAATCTCATCCCAAAGATTTTTATAAATAATGCATGACAAATTTAACGTCACCAAAATGTTCCAAGTATGTATGTGTCGGGGGGCCCTGTAGTCCCCAACATGATCCGACATGTTATAACGTTCGTTTACCTGGTGATAGCTAATCACCCGAACGGGGATTGTCAATCCCGAATAGATCTATTTCATAACATACGCGCAGACAACATGCTATAACGTTCGTTTGCCAAGTGATAGCTAATCACTCGAACGGGGATTATCAATCCCAAATAGATCTATTTCATAACATTCGCGCTCACCCTCCAAGTGATTTACAGTTCATGACACTGTGACGTAGACTTGTTGTATGTACCCGATTCGGGCAGTGATACAAATAATGTGTTCCCATCATGGGTGTTCCATCTGCAACACCCGGGCATGTAATGCTTGTTGGCCCCGCAGGCGCCAAACAAATCGTAATCCGAAAATCATTTCAAATGTAAAGTATGCATTTGTGACCAAAGATAAAGTCAAATAATGTATCCCATAGCGAGCTATGCAAATAAGTATGTAAACCGATTTGAAATCAATCATGTAAATGTGTTTGTAATGAATCGCAAAAATCAAGTATGTAATCCAAGTGTGTAGAATAGTATGTAAAAGACATTGCAAACGAATATGTAAACAAGTTGTGTTGAGCATGTATTCTCCCCCGAGATTTGTAAAGTAAATGTAAAACAAGTGAAAGAGGGGCTATAAACTCACATCGATGATGAAGAACAATTGACAGATGGGCATCTACATCCAACTCAAAACGGAGATATCGTGCTCGATCAAGAGAGTTGTAAAAAGCTTAACTTAACTGCTAAGTCTCACTAGCCTAGGGTAATGCGTTTGGGTTTTCCGATGAATTGTTATGTCAACGCGACACGTTGATAAAGATTTAAGTATTTTTCAGATTTAATGGTTGATTTGTGTGGTTTGTGTAAATAAATAATTTGAAAAATATACTCAAGAGCGGTGTAATATATATTCCGCTATATACTTCTTATGAAAAATAACCTTATATAATTTCTCTACCGCGTAAACTTATATCACAAAACGATCTCAAGTCCAAAGATTTATGAAAAGTATATAATACCTGCAGATCTTATATAATTAAATGTGAGATTTTTAATTAAACAATCACATTTTGACTCCAATATTAATTAACAGAAGTACTTATGAATAAATTAGACACGAATCGCGAGACTATTAGTAACTTAAACAACCGAAGTTGGTAACCGTTTATACCAATTATAAAATATAATTTAATATTTTATAAAACTTATGTATCATTCTTTAACAAGATCCGTGTCTCAAACACTCGCCTTATTGTCAAAGATATAGTTTTCTTGCCTACGTTCCAGTTATTTTATAATACCATTATAATATATCTTAAAAACAAATCTTACACACACACACACCGCTATTTCTCTAAATTAATAAAGTTTTAGTAAATCGAGAATATAGAAAATTATATGTAAAAAAAAAAATTTCCGTCATGACTTTATTCGTTAATGTAATTCGTGTTTCCATTTTCGAAAAACTAAACGTTTTCAGTAAATGAATATATAGTGAAATCAATCGCGTTTCAATATTTCAAATGCCCGCGTGTTTAGATATAATATATATATACACATTTATTTAGCGCATTAAACCAATTTATTAAGGATTATATTTATTTTTACCGATTAAAACACCATAGAATATTATCCAGTATAATATTATTAATCTTAATTATTTCTTTTATTCGTCGTTTTTGATGTATAAACCAAACAAACCCTCGTCGTTTCCTCGTTGATTTGCTAAACCAAACACACCCTCGTGGTGATTTCCACAGCCAAACGCGCCCTTTTTGTTGGCTGTCCCAAACCCAACGCACCCGACGATGGTGCAAACCACCAACACTAAACGCAGCCTTGCTGCGGTTACAAAACCAAACGAAACCTTGCGTGGATAATAACCAAACGCACCCATGCCGCGTACATCCCAACCGAACACACCCCTTTCGATTAATAACCCAAACAAAACACCCTCGCGGCTGCCTAATACCAAACGCACCCTAAGCCTATCTTATTACAACCAACCACCCCCGGCTGTGAACCCACCCCGAACACACCCCATGAGTCGTTAACTGTCAAACGCACCCCTTTGGTGCAACAAACATCAACGCACCCTTGCTGAGCAATAACACCGACCTAAACGCACACTAGTGGTAGCTTCCACTGCCAACCAAAACGCACCCTATATGGGTTTGTTAACAAAATCAAACGCACCCGCGTGCATTTATGAACCATACGCACACCATGGTGGTCGAGAACAAAGCCAAACGCACCATGTGGTGGCTGCGAACAAGGGCAAACGCACCCTCGTTGGTGACATATAAAACCAACGCACCCTTTGTTAACCTCCAAACAGACGCACCCCTTTTTGGTGTTTACACCGAACAACAAACGCATCCTTTTATTTTTGGTGATGGCGTGGGATTGACTTGTGAGAAGGTGGGGTGACGGTGGTGATGCGTGGCGGCGTTGCCGTGGCTGCCGGATGGGGAAAAGGCGGCGCGTGGAGGAGAGGGTGTGGGGATCGAATAGATCCGTCAGATGAGGAGAGTTTTTGGAGTTGGCCGAAGAAGTCCGCCGGAAAAGTTTTCCGGCGGCGGCGTGTGTTGGCCGGCGACGGCGGGAGTTCGCCGGAGAAGGTGACCGGAAATAGGAGAGGGAGAGAGATGTGAAATATGTGTGTGTATGTATAGAGATGGGAAATGAAATGAAATGTAAAACTTTTTATATTTATATAAATGTTTCTTTACAAAATTTTATAAATAAATGGTGACAAGTATAGAAAGCGTGGGGGTTAGTATGATGTAAATATTTTAAGCGTAGCGTTTTACACAACTTTCAGTTCGGGTCCCATTTGAACGACTTAACGGACTAGTCCGCCGCGAGAACAACTTGCGCCATTGTTTCTAAATCATTTTTCTCTGTTAAAAATGATATTCACTCACTAATTTTCGTAAACGTTTTTAAAATTTATTTAAAACGTTATTATCTATTTTGTGACTTGTTTAAAAATAAAAAGAAATTTAACTCGATATTCGCGTTATCAATAAACGCTTAAATAATAAAATATTTAATTAATTTTATTTAATATCTTATTATTAAGTGAATAGTGATAAAAAAAAAATTTATATTATTTCTGTGTGTCGCGTACCCTGTTGTGTGCATTTTTCAATGAATGAGATTTTTAATTCTGAATCTGGCTTTAAAACAAAACACTCTACGCATGAAAATTGAGTGTCATTTGCATATTTATGCCACTTTGAATGCATTAACTACACAAAAATCTCAAGTACTGTTACTTGGATTGGCTCACTGGAATATTTGTGGCTAATAAGTCGAATTTAGTACATACATTAAAGGATAAAACAAATGCTTTCATGATCAGGGGGAAGTGGTGATAAATAATACTTGAAACTGCTTGTTTAGTGAAACTAGCCCGTCTAGCTGTATCACAACCTTTTTTTTGTCCAAATAAAATGTGCCCTTGCCCAAAGACCTATATTCTCAGGCACCATTGATCAAAAGCCTATATTATTAGGCATGGTACAACTCATTATTTGGAAAAAGTAACCCTTGTGCAAAACATTTCGCTTATTTCTATGAGAATATAGTGGGTTCCATCGAGCCATACGAAATGATTAACTATTATCTATGCATGTTACTTATATGAAGTTCAACAATTATACAAATTTCATCATGATCTGGGTACTTCAAAAATACAAAGAACAAGTAACAAAAATGCTCAACGCTTATTGTATATCAAAATTGGCTTACCATACTCCAAACTTTTCTTCCCGTCCAAATTGTATACAAAACAAAGTGACGAAGAAGTTAAAATGAACAAAATTATAATATTAAGTTTATGCACATATATTGGTGTGAGTAGGTATACCCTATTATTCTTACTTTTTGGTGCCATGCCTAATTTGCCAAAAGTCCCATCAAAAAAAAATGAGAAGGGAGTATCACGTGATTTATTTGGGGTTACCAAAATGTTAGACTTTTACTCAAAAGCATTAAGAAAAATGTACCTTCACTCATTAAACTATTATCTTTATTGTACTTTTACTAATACTAAAGCACTTTTTAAGCTATACAAAAAAGTCTTACAAATAAGTAAGCTGGCACATGAAAGTGTCATAGCTTCTTGATCTTTGAAGCTCCCTCACTAGCATCGGAAAGGTCGTGGATCTGGAGTCACACACGTTGGCATGCTCCGAGAATAATAAGACCTCCGGTCACCCCTCATACTATTTTACCATATGTGTGTTCCGATCCTCTAAGCTGCGGATAACCGCTTGTAGGACTGAGTTTCATCGCTGTTGGCACATGAAAACTCCGTCTAGCTATAATTGGTAGTTGTCAAATCTTGTAAACCTACCAAAAACATGTCCGGGACACCGCCTTCGAGTATATTATGGTTTGTTCCTAAAACCACACTTTCAAATTAATAATCCCGGACCATTGTATGGCGTTTCGGACCAAGGGCCATGAGTTCTACAATCTTTGATTATCAACTCCTGGTCATGGCGAGACTTTCAAATATTACACTTCTAATGCAACCTTTGGCTCATACTTTCGATCTTTAGTCCGCTAATGGTATGCATGTCTGCTTATTTCACTGCTTATATCCGTGTTGTTGTTTCCTATTATAGCAGCAACCACCACAAACTTTTCTTGTTACCTCCAACTATTATGCTATGCGGCGTTTACATGAGCCCCAGTCCCGTGCATGTGTTTTTTCTCTTTCTTAATAAAGAAGGCAGATGTAAGACCAATATGTTAAACAGGAGGGCATGGGCCATGTGCAATTTTTACATACAGAGTGTAGGTCCTTATCAACAGGATCTAAATAAGCCTTGAACGACTTATAGTCCTTTGAATAAATCCAAAGATACTATGAGAGACGATGACAGTGAATATAAATATTGACGCGGAATATCAATATCTATACCAAGATGAACACAAGAACAAATACTAAAATTGCTATTACTATTACTATTTGATTTTGATTACGTCAAATATGACTATATATATTACTAACATGAAATAGTCTTTTAACCCATAGATGAATAAATAAATAATAAACTGAACTTGAGATAAAATTATCTTCCAATAAGCACACGTTCATTTGGTCTACAAGAAATACTCGGTCATATCTATCTCCTCCAAAATCCCATTTATTTTGATGAGTTAGGTTGGCAGATACTACCCATATAATACCACATCTTCCGTACATTCTTTTCATAAACTAAAAGCAAATCACAAACAAGTTACAACCTAAATCATTCGTCTTGATAATCAATAAGGGCTGAAGAGTAGCTTCACGTTGGCATTCGACCTGTTCGGGTCTGTGTTCGTCTACGTCTCTAGAATTTTGGTTTCATTCGTTCTTGTTCGAGTTCTGATCAGGATTACGAGACTTAGTGTTGTTTGTGTCAGGGTTAAGGAATTAGTTTAGTTAGCAGGAGGATAGAGATTGTGTTTGAGCCTGAGTCTCGTGGTAGAATTTATTGGGTGTTTATGTTCGTGTGTGACTTCGAGTTCTGTTCGATTTATGGTTTGCGATTGGATTTGAATTCGGTTCGTATGTGGGCTGCAGGTTTAGTTTAGTGACTGGTACGTGAAGCCAATCGTGTATGGCTGAGTTTTAGGGTTCCATCGTGTCTTATTGATTTCGGGCGTTTGTGCTTGACTTGGTTTCGTACTCGTGTTCTTGTTTTGGTTCCCATACTTCACGTATAAGCCTTGAGGTACCTTTGAACCATATGTTGATGCATCATATAAACTAGTCATAAATCACTATGTTATATACTAAAAATGATATAGAGATATAAATCACCATTATTGATGAACTAGAAGGCTGCACAAAATTAGAACATGGAATTTTATTCAAAACTATCCTAACATGAGTATGCATTATTTTAACGTGAAGCTAAACCTGAATTGAGTAAAGAGCTATGGCAATGGTTTATGAATGATCAAATAGAAACTGGAATTTTGTGTAATGCGGCTAAAACTGTAAACTACTTGAAAATGGTTTCCCTTTATATATTGGTATGTATATTTTGACTAATTCTTATACTGTATTATATATATGAGATCATATTTGTATGTAAACTAACTAACATGGTCCTTTATAATGGAATTATGTAATATACAAATATGAAACTAAGCTAGGTGTTTGCAAAACCGTTATACCTTGCTGGATGTTTAAGCATTAAGAGTTACCAGAATGAAATAGTCATGTTCGAAAAAATGATAAGTTTTTCGTAAAATTTAGGAAGTTGCACTATACGGGTTTAAAAGAGATATAAAATGGTTAATATGTCACACCCCCAAACGGGGCCTGGACGGAATACGTGTCCAGAGGCGTGACGTCATCATATTTCGAACACAAGACATGAGAGAACGACCACTAATGGACGTTTTGAAAATCATAACTCGTTGCATTGTAAAAAAATAAATAAGTTTTACAAGGTTCAAAAGAAATTAAACATTTGCGGAAGCGTAAGAAAAATGTAGCGGAAGCAAAATTCAGTTTTCAAAAGACAACGAGTATGAATGATAATAAAATCTTGATAATGGCATCACATTGCACGTAGACTCCACATAGCACGTCAAGAAGTCCAAAGCTAATCACCTGAGAAAAACATGCTAAAACGGTCAACATAAAGTTGAGTGAATTCATAGGTTTAAGTAAAACATTTACGAATATCCAAAACGTTGAGTAAATACTGCTTCACTCACAGTATTATGAAAAGTATTTAGTAATCAGAAAAACGTTCAACAAAAGTAGTGTGGACCACAAGATTTCAAACATATGTGACAGTTATAACGAATACAACTTCACATAATATATCTACTGTTGCACTAAGCTCATGACACCGAAGCTAATTGTTGCACGCAATATGCTAGATAATAATTTTTGCCCTACCGGTGTCTGACCAAGACACCCAACAAAATTTGACATGTTATGTATCCGTTTATCGGGAGCCCCGTGGGTAGTGAGCGCTACTCACCCGGATAGGGATAATTAGTCCCAATAGATCTATTTATAACATTCATGCTCACTTAACCAGTACAGTCGGTTAAGCAATTGACAGTTCATGATGGTTCGGGCGTTTGTGGTCTGTTCGTAACTTAAGCAACACGTAAACAGGGAAATTAGATCAAGATACTTGTGTCCATGGTAAAATCAACCAATGTGTTTCCAAAAGAAAGGCTTTAAGTAAATGCATCCATAGATAAAACAAAACATGATATCAATCATGTAACCGAGTTTGTAATCAACGTATAAACGAGTTTGAAATTCAGTAACGAAAACAAGTTTGTAAACGAGCATGTTTCTCACCCCAAAAGTAGTAAAGTATATGTAAAACAAGTAAAACGTGGGGCTATGAACTCACCTTGATGTTGCAGAGCAACTAGCGGAAATGCGAATGATAAGCACAACATAACGAGAATCAGAACGGCTCGACCAAGAAGTTGCAGCTTAATTTAACGGCTAAGTCCTAGAAGCTTAGGACGATGAATTTGGGGTTTTCCGATGGATGGGTACATCAACGTGTCACGTTGATAAAGGATTGAGGTTTCAAATTGAATGATTTTGGTGGTCGGTTAAATAGAATAAATCGAAAAACACACGCAAAGTATGTAATATATTCCGTATATATTACATATGAAAAATGAACAATTATATAATTCATATGGTGAAGTATATAATAAAGACCGACATCCAAAATGAAAAGTCGTAGTATATACTACTTTACAAGTGTTGTATAAGACACGTGAAAAATAATAATGGTAATAATATAATTCGACACGTTTTCAAAAGTCACTTATTAAATTAATAAAGAGATTGTACATAAAAGTAAACACACGTTTTAAAGTCACAAAATAAGTAAACGATGTTTCTAAAGTTTTTACAAAGAGTTATGACTTTATTTTCTAGTCTTGAATTTATAAAATAATATTTTATAAATTAATATTTCGTTTTCTCGACGGGTTGTAACCCAAAATAGTAACCCCCTTTGTACAAGTATAGTTTTCCTATATTTATCGTATAATAACAAATTATAAAATCTCAAAACTATATAACTTCGTTCCTTTATCGGATTTCTTAAAATACTAGTATTATAGTGAAAGTTAATAAGTATATCTCTCGTTCATTTACCGGTTTATTGTATTATTACAAATTACAAATATATAAATCTTAAAACTATACAACTTTGTCTTTTTATCGAGTTTTCAAGATATTAAGAGTTTTAAGTGAAAATACTAAGTTATAAATTTTTTTAGAAAATTCGATATGACCTTTTCGTTTATTAGACGTTTCCATTTTTACCAAAATCAATGTTTTCCCACTTAATCAATCCACGTCGCAATTTATCCGCGTTTCATAATATATGTATATATTTTTAGACAGAATCAATCAAATAAATAAATGAAAGTAAATAAAAATAAACAGAACAAAATAGAGACAACCAAACACGCCCTTATGGGCTGAACCAAACACACCCTTGGGTGTTAACTGCCGAAACAAACGCACCCTATGTGCTTGTTAAACCTAAACCAAACGCCCCTAAAGGCAGATCCAAACGCCCCTTTTTGGGTCGTTATCCACAAAACCAAACGCACCCGTTATGGGTTGTTAAACACATAACCAAACACCCCTGCTGCAGTGTCAAACGCAGCGACAAACACCCTTTATCGGGCTGTCAACACGCAAAACAAACACCCTTTTAGGCAGTTAAAATGCACTACCAAACACCCCTTTCGGGCTGTAAATCCAGAAAACAAACACCCCTTTTAAAATTAATAATAAACAAAAATTTCAAAAATAAACTAATCATCCAAAAAAATGGTGGTGTGTTCGTGGAGATGGTGACGAGAGGGCGGGAATGGTAGTGGTTTCAGCGGCGGCTGAGCCGCGAGACTGTGATGACGATGGTGTTAGTGGTGGTAAGGTGGCTGCGTCGGCTGAGCCACGATGGCGGTGAGGGTGGCAGCCGGCGGAGGGTGTCGGAGGGAGGGTGATGACGAGGGTGACGTGGAGAATACGATGGTGGTGATGTGGTTCGGCTGTGGATCTGGGGTGGGGCGGCCGGAAGTCTCGCCGGACAAATGGTGGCGCCGGAAAAATGTTTATAGAGGGGAGGAAGTATGTGTTAGGTTTTTTTTTATAAAATGAACTAACCCTAAGTGTGTATATATTTATATTAGAGAGTTATAATACAATGTGACAAGTCTCCAATAGGTGAGGGTTAATTGTGTAAACATTTTCTCAGGGATCAAGAGTGTAAATTTTGTAAAGTATTGGTTCGGGACTCGTTTGAGTTACTTAACAGATGATTTAAAACACGAAATTTGCGTCATTGCATTCCAAATGATTTTTCTCATAAAAATGAGTATTCACTCGACTAGTATTTTATAAATATTTTTATAAAATAAATTTAAGATCATTATTATTTATTTTGTACCACTGAGTGTCGCGAGTAAGCTTTGTCTGTAAAAATGAAATTTTAATTTGAACACTCGCGTTTTTAAATAAACGATTTTGAATAAAAATTAAATAATTTATTAAATATTTTTATTTAATAAAAATTGATAATTAAATGTAAATTTAATTATTTTTGAGTTGGTACTAGTTGTGTTCAAAATTTTCGCGAAGCTATTTTAGTCATCTTCGGCTTGTTTTCAGGTCTCAGGCAAAACTAAAAAGTTGTCCGGAATGGTGTTTTATGTCAAGCGCTAGCATACTCCATAATTAATAAATCATTTTGGCGGGTCATTTTTGATAAGTTAACTTAAGAATAACATATATTTTTCTCGTTTTCAGGTCAATTAAATTCGAAAAATAAATTGTTAATGAGAGATAATAATAATTATTATGATTTATTATTTAAATACGTTTCAAAAATTTACCGGTTACGCGGTAATTGTTTTTATGTGACCGTAAAAGGTCAAAAAGTCAAAAAGTCAAATCGGACCCAAAAAGTCAAAGAGTAAAATAGTAATTTAAAATATCGAAAATTGCGGGGTGTGACATAATACATGAGAGATATACTTTATTTTATAAAAGATTAGACTCGTGGTATTACTTACTATACAAGTTATATATCACAAATACGTAATATGTAAAATGTAAACATAAGTGTTATCCTGCAGTGACAGATTTAAATAAACTTAAGTGCCACATGTAACAAATAGATAATCAAAATAATTATTATGAATAATTATTATTTCTATAATTCATGTAGATAATTTGAAGCGAGAGTAAGTCGATTTGATTTGTCAAGTACGCGTTGGTTTGTTAAGGACCATATATTCTATCCTTTCTCTTAAGGATTCATATGACATTTGTTGGGATTAAAAGACTTCAAGATGATTCTTAGAGTTACTCTTGCTCAGGTATATATTAGTGTTGTCAAGCATAACTTAGTGCTGCTAGTAATACTAATGAAAATTATGCTAAGTAGTTAGTACTGGTAGTGTAAAAGTTACTACTGCTAGGTACTACTGTTAGTATATATTAGTACTGTTAGCATAAAGTTACTGCTGCTAATAGAAGTGTAGGAACGGCTCTAGAGATGAAGACTGAAAATATACTAAGTAGTTACTACTGCTAGTACAAAAGTTAGTACTGCTAGTGTATGTTAATACTGCTAGAGTAAACTTCTAAGTGGTTAATACTGCTTGTGCTCAGTTACAACTGCTGAGTGATTACTACTGCTGGAAGGATTATGCTGACAGAGATGAGATCAAAGATTGATTAGAGAACAAGAATACTTACGAAGATAAGTATTAGTTATTTGTAAAGTAAGATAGTAAACTTAATTTTGTTAGGAGATTACGTTTGTTTATAGAAAAGATCATGATAAGTTAGGAAAGTATTATAAGCCTTGTAGGACTCCTTGGTGTATAAAAGGAGGTCCTAGGGCATAATGTTAGTGTAGCATCTTTGATATTCGTAGCTTACAAGTTATTTTTGTAACCCTAACACTATACAGATGTGATCGTTTCATATGAGGCTGAAAGTTTAGAGTAAAAGTTTGTTAACTGTTTTCATTGTTCTTCTAGTATTAACAAGCAGATTGTCGCAATAGTTAGTAGTATTTACAATCTTTTACTTTCTAACTATAGTATTTTGAATCTATCCAACACAACTAAGCTTTAACAAGAAGTAAGATCTGTTCAAAAGGGATCACAAGTGTATCAGATTTGTTGAGAAAACTTTGAATAAGAAAACACTATATCTACACAATAACTAGTAGTCGGAAAAAAAAGATGGAGTCACAAATCAGAAACTACCCAAACAGTGTCTGCAATAAAACTTCCAGTACTCAAAACAGGAGACTATGATCTTTGGAGCATGAGAATGGATTAATATCTTACTCATACTAATTATGCTCTTTGGGAAGTTATTGTAAATGGCGATGCACCTGCTATTGCATCAGCTAGTGCTGGTACTGAAGGTCTCATTCCTCCTAAAACTGCTAAACAAAAGCTAGCAAGAAAGAATGAATTGAAAGCAAAAAAGCACTCTGTTGTTTTGGCCATCCTATTGAACTCCTATTGAATTTTCATGGAATCAAGGATGCAAAGACCTTATGGGAAGCAATCAAGGCCAGGTTTGGAGGCAACAAAGAATCAAAGAAAATGCAGAAAACCATTCTGAAGCAGCAATATGAGAATTTTGCTGCATCAAGATCTGAAGGACTGGATAAAACCTATGATAGGTTTCAGAAACTCATCAGCCAATTAGAAATTCATGGTGAAGTTATCTCTCAGGAAGATGCAAATCTGAAGTTGCTGAGAAGTCTACCATCAGCTTGGAACAATATTGCTTTAATCATGAGAAACAAATCTGATCTAGACACATTGAGCATGGATGATTTGTATAATAATTTGAAGGTGTATGAATCTGAGATTAAAGGCCAATCAAGCTCAAAACTCTTAAAATGTGGCTTTTGTATCTTTAGAAAACACTAGCAGTACTAATGAAGCAGTTAATACTGCTCATGAAGTTTCTACTGCTAGTTCATAGGGACAAGCTTCTTCCTCAACTTATGCTGATGATGTCATGTTTTCCTTCTTTGCTAATCAATCTAATAGTCCACAATTGGACAATAAAGATCTGGAATAGATTGATACTGATGATCTTGTAAGAGAAGATCTTAAATGAGCAGGTGGCTATGCTTACCATACGGGTGAAAAGATTCTTACAGAGACAGGAAGGAATGTTCAATTTCAATGGTAAAGAAACAGTTGGCTTGATAAGACAAATGATGAATGAGACAACTGCCACAAGAGAGGTCACTTGTACTTGAGAATGTATGGCACCAAGAATCAAAGGAAAAGAAATGGATATGGTCCAAAAGGAATTGCACCAGTGGATATATCTACTACAAATGCCTTGGTTTGTTCAGATAGGATAGGTGGTTAAGATTATGAGCTTTCAGGCTGAATGAAGGCATCACAAACTTTGCTCTAATGGCCTATACATCCAAGGCTCAACAAGTTCCATTAAGTTCAGACTCTGAGTAACATACTAGCTCTACAGTATTGCTTAAAATCATATGAAACCTTCAAAATAGTATGATTAACAGCGTGGGAAGCTCTTAATAAAACTAATCTATAAATTATAGGTTATAAATGGATAAGAATCATTAGAAGCTAGAATAGTTGTTCATGAAAAGAATGAAGCTGTTTATGAAGAAGATATTGCATTTTTAAAGTATGATGTCCAAGTAAAAAGATATCTTTTAACAAAACCTTAAAAATCAGTTAGTAGAAGCTTAAAGAAAAGATGATTTGAAACTTAAACTAGAAAAATTGAAAATCATTAAAGCATCTAACTAAACTGATAATAGTAAAATAAGTGCTAAAGACAAAAGCTGTTCATGGTTATGAATAGTCAAATGAATGAGAGTGAAGTGGTTCATAGTGTGTTTAACAGTAGAGAAAGTAATGTAGATAATAGTCCTGTAAATGATAGATTCAAAACAGGTGAAGGGTTTCATGCAGTTCCCCCTCCCTACACTAGGAACTACATGCCCTCAAGACCTGACTTATCCTTTGCTAGGTTAGATGATTTTGTCTATAAGACTAAAGTGAGTGAAACTGAAACAGTATATCAAGAGTAGTAAGGAATTTTAGAAAGCGTAAAACTGTTAGCCTAGTGCTCCTATATTGAAGGATTGGACACTGATAGTGATAATATTATTGTGTTTAACCTAAACTGATCAGACAAAACCAAAGTTTACACAAATCAATTTGTCAATTCAGATGAAATGTGAAATCTTTTAATATGGATAACACACATAAGCGTCAAGTAGAGTATCCCAGGAAAAGTCAAAGTCCTATGGGGGTGGGTGGGAATAAGCAGAAACTGGAATGGATAATGACTCAGAAACTAGGGGATGGTTTTGAGTTCAATAAGAAAGCTTGTTTTGTATGTGGAAGTCTTAACCATTTAATCAAGGACTGTAACTTTTATGAGAATAAAATGGTTGGAAAATTTGTGTTGAATAATATGGGAAGGGTTACTGGTCAAAGGGAAGTTAGACTAGTATGGAACAATGCTCAAAGGGTGAATCACCATTGACTCACCCACATCCTAAAAGGAATTTTGTTCTAACAGCAGTTGCAACAAAGTCTGGACTAGTACCAGTTAATGCTGCTAAGCAAAGCTCTCCAAGAGCAGCAACATCAATTAGTACTGCCAGGAAAGTTAATACTGCTGCATCTAAACCAAAAGTGAATGCTGCATCACCCACAAAATATTCTTATTTTAAAGCACATTCACCATTGAGAAGGCCTTTTAACCAAAAATCAGCAGCTAAAACCAATAATATTAAAGAAGAAGTTTATACTGCTAAGGTTAATAAGGTAACTACTGCTGGGCCAGAAGTAGTAGTTAGTACCGCTGAGGGAAAAAGTGAAAATGTTGTTAAGTCCTCAGCATGTTGGATTTGGAGACCAACAGGAAAAGTAATTGACCATATCTCCAAAGACAGTGGATCATACATGCCTAAAAGATTTGGCTATGTTGATCCTCAAGGTAGACTCAAGTCAGTAATGGTTTGGGTCCCCAAGAGAAACTAATTCTCTTATTTTGAGTGCAAGGTAATCCACAATATGCTTTACAGGATCAAGGGATTTTTGACAGTGGATGATCTAGGCATATGACTGGGAACAAGTCCTACCTAACAGATTATCAAGATATTGATGGAGGATTCATTGCATTTGCTGGAAGTCCTAAAAGAGGTAAAATCACTGGTAAATGTAAAATTAGGACTGGGAAATTAGACTTTGAAGATGTATACTTTGTAAAGGAACTTAAGTTTAACCTTTTCTCTGTCTCACAATTGTGTGACAAGAAAAACAATGTTCTTTTCAATGAGACTGAATGTCTTATTCTATCTCCTGACTTTAAGCTACTTGATGAAAGTCAAGTCTTGCTTAAAGTTCCCAGACATGACACAATGACGACATCAAGCACTCCAATTGAGACTCCCAAAGCCATTGTTAAGGATGAAGAAGCTGAGAATGTGGATGTACACTTATACCAATCAATGATTAGATCATTGATGTACTTGACAGCTTCTAGGCCTGACATAATGTTTGCTGTTTGTACTTGTGCAAGGTTCCAAGTTACTCCTAAAGTCTCACATCTTCATGCTGTGAAAATGATCTTTATATACCTGAAAGGTCAACCTAGAATTAGGGGCCCCCCCCCCCCACACCCCCCCCCCCCAACCCCCTTTGGTACCTAGGGAAATTTCACCATTTTAACTTGGAACTTTTTCTGATTAGAATTATACTGGAAGCTAGCCTTGACAGAAAATCCTCAATAGAGGTTGTCAGTTCTGGCACAAGTTATGATTTTATAGCAATGTAAAAAGCAAACTATAGTTGCCAACTCCACTACTGAAGCAGAGTATGTTGCTGCTACAAATTGCTGTGGACAGGTGTTGTGGATCCAAAATTAGATGCTTGATTATGGGTCCAACTTTATGAACACCAAGATTTACATTGATAATGAAAGTACAATCTGTATTGTGAAAAATCCATTGTTTCACTCTAAAACCAAGCACATAGAGATTAGGAACCATTTCATCTGAGATTCTTATGAGAAGAAGTTGATTCAAGTGATCAAGATTCACACAGACCATAATGTTGCAGATCTTCTCACAAAGGCTTTTGATGTTAGCAGGTTTAACTTTTTGATTGCTAGCATTGGATTACTTAATCTTTGAAGCATTGTTTTGAAGGGAAGTTAATTAAAATTGATAAAGTGAATTAAGCATTAAGCAGAAGTGGTGAGACCCTAACACTCATCCACAACTGTATCACTATCTAATCTTAAACCAATCACAGATTTCTTATCACAAATCTTAACTCAAAGACTCAAAAACCTAAGATAGCCCAAAAGGACTCCTGAGATATCTCAGTCTAGTGGACCCTAATTCCCCCTTGTAACAATGAGATATCATTAAGGAGTAGGAAGACAGAATGGACAGGGTTGCCACACTACTTCTAGCTTAGAAATTTTAAGCAAGACAGTGTAACAAAATTAGGACTCATTCCATGCAACACTTAATGAGTCTTTTCCTCAGGGAACTGATTCAGGTAGTGGTCCTCGTGCAAGATACCATATTAGGGGGTGTTGAGGTTGGGTGTTGTTGGGGTTGCAAAGCTCAAACTAGGTTTGAGGCTGCATCTAAACAGTCTAATGATCCACCTCTCTCAAGAGTTAACATACTTGGAAGTGGGGAGGACATCATGAAACTAAAGGAACTGATAGAATTTTGTACCAAACTGTCTAAAAGGGCTTTTGATTTGTGATATAAAAACAGATAGAGTGAATTGGTGAGAAAAAGAAATGAGAGATATTGAGAGATTAAAAACAGAAAGAGAGCTTGTGAGGAACAAAAATTGATGATGGAAAATGCATTTGGAACGAAATTGGGGTTAAAATAGGTGTCTAAAAGTTAATGCTGCTCAGCTTAAACATAATGCTGCCTAAGCATAAGTTAATGGCTGTGGCTTAATTTTACTGCTTCCCGTATTAGTTTAAGCTGCTAGGCATCCACTTACTGCTGATACATAAGTTATGCTGCAAGGCATAACTTGCTATTATTGGTAAGTTAATACTGTTGAGGCGTATCTTAATGCTGCCAGATTCCAGTTAATGCGTAGAGGTGATTTCAAAATACTTTGATTAAAGGGTTTTTTCAATCAACATATCGATTCGATTTTACACCTTGCTATCCTCTCTAATCATAAACCCTAACACAATTCAAACTTTATCATCAAAACCCATCAAAATGATCGACCCTAAAGTTTGCAAAACACACAATTAGGTGCTTTTTGGAGAAACACTACGAACTAATGGTTTGAGGAAAAATATAGATTTCCTGAATACAGTTTCTGTCCAATAGCGTTAACCAATAATCCAACCAATTATAACTACATGTATTGAATAGTTCTGGATAATCTACTAAGGCAAAGACATTAATAGGGAGCGTCAGATGCAAGCCCTTAGTATACAAAAAAAGGTAATCATCCCTGAGACGAGAATAAGGATGATACTTAAATTGGGATAAAGCCGAAGGAACATATGATCCAAACTACTGCCAGACATTTTTGCAGAAATTGAAAGAATGGATATGAAAATCATACTCAAAAGCTTACATTCCAATAAAGCAATTTTTCATCCCAAAGGAAATTCTTTATCATACCATACTGCAATGCCTTAGTGCTAAAACTACATCCAGGAATGAATTAGTAAGCACTATGGCATGGTTTATCAATGTCCTTTCCACAAACAAAATTTTCAACTTCTCCAAGTACATTTATTGACAATATGGTAAAGAACTTAGAGTGGTGGGGTTAAAAGTTTCTTATGTATCCTAGGTTTGTGCAAGTCCTTTAAGACAAACAAGTGAGGAAATGTCCAGCATAAAAGGAATTTATGTTATACCTTCCCACACTAAGAAGGTGTTTGCTAACATGAAGAGACCAGGAAAGGGTTTTCTGGAAAGGTCACACCTCTATTTGCAACAATGATGGTTCAAGCTACTGAAGACATAGGTGAAGATTCAGCTGCTCCTACTGATTCTCATTCCACACCCATTCATACTCAACCATCTTTATCTAAACCTCAAAAGAAAAAGTCAAGAAGGAAATAGAGGAAGGACAATGGTCCTATAGAGTCTATCCCCGATGAGGCTATTATTGAGGAGCATGTAGCTACCCCTTCCTGTGATCCACCTCAAAGTGGTGAGGATAGAATGCAACTTACTGAATTACGTGATCTTTGTACCTAATTACAATCAAGAGTTCTTGCTCGGAGACTACAAAATCTAATCAACGTTGGAGATTGAGAGCTTGAAAATAAGAGTAAAGAGTATGGAAAAGAGAAGGAAGTCCAAGAAACCAGGGTTAAGAGGATTAAGAGATAGGTTGGTTCAGTTCGCAGAGGTAGAATCCTTAATAATTTCAGTTTGGGTGCTACGGAGGAACATCCAAACAGGGGAGGAAAATTGTTGATCTTGATGCTGATGCATAAGTGACTTTAGTGGATGAGACTCAAGAGATGAATGATGACAACCTGATGTTTGATACAAGTGTGTTGGAAGAGTAGGAAAAAGAAGTTGCTAAAAAGGAAGTTAGTGTTGCTGATCCAGTTACTACTGCCGGTAAAGTAGTTACTACTGCTAATGTTGAATTTACTACTGCTAATGGCTCTAAACAACAACCTATTGATGTGTTAACTCTAGCTCGAGACTCTATAGAAATCAAGCATCTAAACCCAAAGCTGTTACAATCATCTGCTACAACAACTACACCAACAAGAACCAAGGCTAGAGGGGTTGTAGTTCAAGAGCCAAGTGAATCAAAACAACATCACCACTACAATCATCACAACTTCCATAGGCTAAAGACAAAGGCAAGGCAAAAATGGTTGAGCCTGAAAAACCTTTAAAGAAGAAAGATCAAATGCCATGGATGAAGAAGTATACTAGAAATCTTAAGCTCAACTACAATCTGAATAGGAAGAAGAAGGATGATGATTTCAAGACTAAAGTAAGAAAAAGCCAACATAGCATTACTTGAATCATGTAAACACACAAGCTATGATGATGCTGACTTCAATTGGCTCAATAACAAAATCAACAGAAAGAACAAGAACAATTTAGAATTAAATAAAAGCAAGTTGTTGTAGAAATCTTGGAGAAGAGAAAGAACACTTTGCAACATTAAGAACTCAAGAGAAAAGTACAAGCCACCAACTAAAGGCACAAATAGAAATACAAAGTCTACCTATTTAAAAGAACATGGCTGATACAAACACAACAGCTTAAGAGCAAAAGTATGAAGAGATCCAGGAGATGTTTGCTAAAGATATGAAAAAGGGGAAAACACTTTTGTAGACCATTAATACAGAGTTGGTGAAAACAGTGAGATATGAACAGAAGGGAGTTCTAAAAAGAAGGGGAATTGGACTTTGAATCTGATAACTCAAAGAGGGAGAAGATAGTATGAGCATGTAAAAGCTAGAAAAGATGATGATCTGAGGCAGAGATGAAAAAGCATATTGAGATAGTTAAATATGATGAGGTAGCAATTGATGCTATACCTCTAGCCACCAAACCTCCAGTGATTGTTAAATACAGATTGTCAAAAAAGGAAAGTTTGTATACTTTTAATTGATAAGAGCTGATGGAAGTTCAAAAAGATACTTATCAATGAATCAAGATGCTCTAGAATATTGATAGAGAAAACTTGGAGACCCTCTGGAAGTTGGTTAAAGCAAAACATGGGAATACAAGGCCAGAGTATGACTAAAAAGAGTGTAATGAGGTGATATACAGGTAAATGATTTCATCCTGACATAAAAAAGTAAAGTAAGGAGAAATATACAGGGAGTACAAAGTGACTAATTTAAGCTGTTTGATACATGTGGATGCACTTTGTAATGTTTAAAAATCTACATACTTTATGTTTGTTGAGAAAGGAATCCCCATACACCAATAATAGACCCTCAAACAAGCTTGAACAAAAAGCTTCAAGGCTGATCATTGAATAATATGAGCTATCAACTACGTCAGCTCTGACAAAGCTGATAAAGGGACAATGAAGTGTTTGAATACATCCACCTATAGTGATGGAAGACCTTTTAATGAAGAAACGACAGATTCAGAAGATGAACATCAAGTTTAGGGAGGATTATTGGGATTAAAAGACTTTAAGATGATTCTTAGAGTTACTACTGCTCAGGTATATATTAGTGCTGTCAAGCATAACTTAGTGCTACTGGTAATACTAATAAAAAATTAGTGCTAAGAAGTTGTACTGCTATGTGTAAAAGGTACTACTTGCTAGTTACTACTGTTATGAAATATATTAGTACTGTTAGCATAAGTTACACTATACACTAAAAGTTTAAGACTGCACCAGAGAAGAAGACGAAAATATACTAAGTATTTACTTACTACTATGACAAAAGTTAGTACTACAATGTATATGTTAATAACTGGTAGAGGTAAACTTCTAAGAGGTTAAAATTGCTTGTTTGCCATTAGCAAACTGCTGATGGATTACTACAGCTAAGAATGGATTATGCTGACAGAGATGAGAACAAAGATTGATAAGAGCACAATGAATACTTACGAGAATAAGTATTATTTATTGTAAAGAAAAATGTATAAAACTAATTGTTTAGGAGATTCCGTTTTGTTAAATAAAAGATCATGATAAGTTAGGAAAGTATTGAACGCCTTGTAGGACTCCTGTGAATAAAAAGCGAGGCCCTAGGGGCATATGTTAGGGTGTACATCATTGATATTCGTAGCTTCAAGGTTATTTTGGAACCCTATCATAATTTAGAGTGGATCGTTTCATAAGATGCTGAACAGATAGTAAAAGTTGTATACTGTTTCATGTACTTCTTATAATAACATCTAGATTCCGCATAGTTTATAGTATTTACAATCTTAGTTTCTACTATAGTTGTTTTGGATCTATCCAACACAACTAAGCTTTAACAAGCAAAGTAAGATCTGTTCAAAAGGGATCAACACGTGGTATCAGAGCTTGTTGAGAAACTTTGAATAAGAAGAACACTATATCTACACAAGATATGTTAATTAAAGAAAAGATGGAGTCACAATCAGAAATTACCCAAACGGTGTCTACAATAAAACTTCCAGTACTCAAAACAGGAGACTATGATCTCTAGAACATAAGAATGGAGCAATATCTTAGTCATACCAATTATGCTCTTTGGGAAGTTATTGTAAATGGCGATGCACCTGCTATTGCATCAGCTAGTGCTGGTACTGAAGGTCCCATTCCTCCTAAAACTGCTGAACAAAAGCTAGCAAGAAAGAATGAATTAAAAGCAAAAAGCACTTTGTTGTTGGCCATTCCTGATGAGCACCTATTGGAAAGTAATCATGGAATCAAGGATGGCAAAGACCTAGGGGAAGCAATCAAGGCAGGTTATTGTAGCAACAAAGAATCAAAGAAAATACATGAAAACATACTGAAGCGCAATATGAGAATTTTGCTGCAGTCAAGACTGAATGGACTGTATAAAACCTATTATAGGTTTCAGAAACTCATCAGCCAATTAAGAAATTACATTGGTGAAGATATTATCTCTCAAGAAGATGCAAATTTGAAGTTGCTAGAATACTACCAGTCTGCTTGGAACACTATTGCTTTTAGATCATGAGAAACGATCTGATCTAGACACATTGAGCATGGATGATTTGTATAATAATCTGAAGGTGTATGAATCTGAGATTAAAGGCCAATCAAGCTCAAACTCTCAAGATGTGGCTTTTGTATCTTTAGAAAACATTAGCAGTACTAATGAAGCAATTAATACTTCTCATGAAGTTTCTTCTGCTAGTTCACAGGGACAAGCTTCTTCCTCAACTTATGATGATGATGTCATGTTTTCCTTCTTTGCTAATTAATCTAATAGTCCCTCAAATTAGAACAGAGAAAATATATGAGAAAAATTGTTACTGATGATCTTGAAAGAAGGATCTCCAAATGGCAGTTGGCCATGCTTACCATGGAGGGTGAAAAGATTCCTTAAAGAAGAATTAAGGAATTTAAATTCAATGGCAAAGAAACTGTGGCTTTGAAAGACAAGGTTGATTGTTTACAACTGCCATATGAGAGGTGCACTTGCTATGAAATGCAGTGCACCAAGTATCATGTAATAGAAATGAAGATGGTCCAAAAAGGAATGCACCAGTAGATATATCTACTACAAATGCCTTGGTTGTTCAAGATAGGATAGGTGGTTATGATTGGAGCTTTCAGGGTGAAGAAGGCATCACAAACTTTGCTCTAATGGCCTCATCCCAAGGCTCATCAAGCTCATCAAGTTCAAACTCTGAGGTACATACTTGCTCTAAAGATTGCTTAAAATCATATGAAACTCTTCAAAAATAGTATGATCAACAACGTGAAGCTCTTAATAAATCTAATCTAGAAATTATAGGTTATCAAATAGGATTAGAATCATTAGAAGCTAGGATAGTTGTTCATGAAAAGAATGAAGCTGTTTATGAAGAAGATATTGCATTTTTAAAGTATGATGTCTAAGTGAAAGATATCTCTATCAAAGACCCTAAAAATCAGTTAGTAGAAAAATTTGAAGAATCATCAAAGAATCTAACTAAACTGATAAATAGTCAAATAAGTGCTAAAGACAAAGCTGGTCTTGGTTATGATAGTCAAATGAATAAGAGTGAAGTGGTTCATAGTGTGTTTAACAGTAGAGAAAGTGATGTAGATAATAGTCCTGTAAATGATAGATTCAAAAACAGGGTGAAGGGTTTTCATGCATTCCCTCCCACACTAGAACTACATTCCCTCACGACATGATTAACCTTTGCTGGTTATATGATTCTAACTATAAGACTAAAGTAAGTTAAACGTGAAACTAGTATATCTAAGACTAGTAGATATTTTAGAAAAGCCTAAAACTGTTAGCCGTAGTGCTCCTCATCAATGAGATAAAGGGATCAGCAGAAATTGAAATAATAGTGTGTTTAGACCTAAAACCGATCAGACAAAACCAAAGTTTATAAATAATCAAATTATGTCAAATCTGATGATAATTTGAAATCTGTTAATGAAGGATAACACTATAAGCAAAGAAAGTATCCCAGAAAAGTCAAAGTCCTAAGGTAATAGAAGAAACTGTAATGGATTGACGACTCAGAAACTAGGGAATGGTTTTGGAGTTTAAAAAGAAAGCTTGTTATGCATGTGGGGAGTTTTCAACCATTTAATCAAATAACTGATTTTCATGACAATTAAAAGGTAGAAAAAACTGATGTTGAATAATAAGGTAAGGGTTACATGTCAAAAGGGAAATTAACCAGTAAGGAACAATGTTCAGTGGGTTAACCACCAAAATAAATTGACTAGTACACCATATCCTAAAAAGAATTTTTGTTCCCATAGCAGTTGCAACAAAGTTAGGACAAGTACCAGTTAATGCTACTAAGACACAACTCTCAAGAGCATCAACATCAAATATGGACTGCTAGGCCTGTTAATATTACTAGCTGCCACCTAAATCAAAAGTGAATGATGCATTACCTAAAATCATATCTTATTTTACAGCACATACACCAGTAAATAAGGGCTATTAACCAAAAATCAGCAGCTAAAACTCTATAATCTTAATGAAAAAGTTAAAACTGCTAGGGTTAACAATGTAACTACTGCTGGGCCAAAAGCAAGTGCTGTTGTGGGATATAAGGAAAATGCTGTTAAGTCCTCAGCATGCTGGATTTGGAGACCAACAGGAAATGTTATTGACCATACCTCCAAAGACAGTGGATCATACATGTTTAAAAGATTTGACTATGTTGATCTACAAGGCAGACTCAAGTCAGTAATAGCTTGGGTCCCCAAGAGAAACTAATTCTCTCATTTTAATTGCAGGGTAATCCACAATATACTTTACAGGATCAAGGAATTTTTGATAGTGGATGTTCTAGGCATATGATTGGAAACAAGCCCTTTCTTACAGATTATCAAGAGGTTGATGGTGGATTTGTTGCATTTACAGGAAGTCTTAGAGGAGGTGTATGTATGCCAACCTCTTAGTTTTGAAGATCCACAGTTCTTTGACAAAGTTTATAAGAGTTAGAAAGTATGATTGACAAGAAGTTCCAGATGAAATTCCTATAGGAGCTCACTTTCTCTTAGGGTGCAAGTCATGCAGAGAGAAATTGATCTTCAATTAGCCAAGACAAGTATTGGTTGATATATTGAAGAAGTTTGAGATTTTGGTCACAATGAAGATATCAGCACTCCATTTGAGACTCACAGGCATTGCTCAAGGATGAGAAGTGAGAATGTGGATGTTCAATTTATACAGATCAATGATTGATCATTGATTACTTGACAGCTTCATAGGCCTACAAAATGTTTTCAGTTGTGCTTGTGCAAGTATCCAAGTTACTCCTAAAGTCTCACATCGTCAAGCTGAAGATGAGGATCTTTAGATACCTGATAGGTCAACCTAAATTGAGCCTCTGGTAACCTAGGATACACCCATTTTGACTTGGAAGCTTTTGTCCTATTAAGGATATACTGTAGACTAGCCCTTGACATGAATCCACAAATATGATGTTGTAATTTCTTGCAAAAGGGTTATTTTATGTGGCAATGGTAAAAAAGCACTATAGTTTCCAACTTCCACTACTGAAGCAGAGTATGAATGGAAGTGAGAAGGGTTTGGGTGTTGGCTAACCACCACACAACAAATGGTCTTCAATTCACCATGTCTAACAGACATCAAGAATTGACTAGTCCAGAAGCAAACGGCTTCTGGTAAAGACTTCTCAAATCCGTTTATGGTTGACAATTTACCAAAAATTGTATGGTTCTCAACTCACCTTGCTTCACAGTTAAGAGTTGGCTAGTCCAGGATCAAACAGTTCCTGGTAAAGACTAATCAAATCTGTTGATAGCTGATAGTTTGCTAAAAACTATATGGTTATTAATGCACCATGTTATGGCAATGAAGCATTGACTAGTCCAAAAGCAAACGGCTTTTGGTAAAGACAAATCAAATCCGTTGATAGTTGATAGTTTACTCAAAACTATAAGGTTATCAATTCACCTTGTTGTTTACAATGAAGAATTGGCTATCCCAGAGCAAACGGCTACTGGTAAAGGAATATCAAATCCGTTAATGGCTGGTAGTTTGCCAAAAACTACAAAGCCAACTTAGTTGGATGTTGCTGTGTTGCTGAGAAGATATGTTACTGATAAAAATGGATAGCTGAAGATGTCAAAATTATCAAAGATCAGATCAAGATTTGACAGAGTGTTTGGATACATCCTCCTGGTCTACAGGATGTTTACACTAAAGAAACATGAAGTTAAACAAGTTCAACAATCATGTTTAGGGGAGGATTGTTGGGAATGATGTATTCTTGACTTAGTACCGTTAGTTATATTAGTTAGTACCGCTAGTTGTAATTTGTACTGACAGTACAAAATGTTAGTACCGATCAGATAGTTAGTACCGTTAGTATAAAATAGTTAGTACCGTTTATGAGATATGCATGAGATATCTTAGCGTTTTGTAAAGCCCATTAGGGTTTACTTAGTCTATAAAAGGAACCCTAGGCATAGTTAGTAGATATAGTTCTACACAGATCAATAGAGATCTATTAGCAATCATAGTCTTTGTAATCTGTAACCTAGGCAGATTCAAGTGATAATATAAAGTTCTTTTTTGATTCTTAATATTGTTCTTCTTAGCATTGTTGATTAGTTTCCGCATAATCAATAGTGTTCAAATTAGTGTTTCATTATTGTTGCTTTAGAATTATCAAGGGAACAAATCCTTTACAAGCTAAAGGTTAAGATCTATTCAGTAAACGATCCAACAAATTGTTTCAAATTAAAGACATTGTTTTAAAACACATTAAGACATTGTTTTTGAAAGACAAGGAACACATAAGTAGTCTTTTAGCAAATCATCACACGTACGACATCTCCACGCCATTGTTGCCTTCATCCTTGGTTACCTAGGATAAAACATGTTTAAAACGTCAACAAAATTGTTGAGTGAAACTCATAGAGTATAAAATAATCAATAAGCAATAATCTTTGAACACATAATTAGTTCTCAGAAAAACATTGCAACGAATACAATGTATAACATCTCTTTTCTTTCACGCAATAAACTCATGACACCGAACGTTAACAATACATAAGTCATTTCATATGCCAATTTACCCCAGAACAATGTATTATTGTCATATACCTACTACCTCTAAATACAAAATGTCCGTTTGACAGGGTGTTCCCCGGATGGGGTTGTCAAACCCAATAGATCTATTTAATGCATTAGCGTTCACCTCACCAGGCGATTAATGATTCATGAAATAAGGGACATCGACAGTAGCTACATATGCTAGCTACTTATGCGGAAACAATCTCATATTCGGGTCCAGCATACCATAAAATCATATGTGTTCTATATTATAAAACAAGCATGCATCCCCTCGTGGGTTTAAAAACAATCAAAAGATTTAAATGCGAGGCTATGAACTCAACTTAAGCAAAAGATCCAAATCAATCAAATCAACAAGCGCAAATAGCTTCACGTCCTAACCGCGACCTATATAATACATATATAGCCGTATGTGACTAAAAGTATAATAACTCATATAATACATACTTGCATCTATATATAAATATTACTATTACGTAGATACAATCATATACAACAATCTTCAAGTGCGACGCAAAACATTTCACTTTGACGCACTAACCATACCATGACACTTTTCCACAAAGTTTCCATTTTTAGTAAGTTACCAAAAGTAAGGATAATATAATCCGAACTTCATAATTCGTTATCAATTAACTAAAAGTACAAACCCTTTGCTCATTATAGACTATATTCAAAAGTTTACACAAGTTTAACTTTCAAAAGTCAAACTTTGTAGTTGACTTTTACACAAAAATTAACTAAACTTGACTCGGCCGTAAAACGTTCATTATTAAGAGTTACGTGACGATTCACCTAGCGAAACGTAGCTAAAGGCGAACACTATCACTTGAGATTATGAAAAATAACTTTCAAAAATTTCTCGACTCGCTACGGGTAAGTCAAACTTTCTGGTCAAACTTGGTCAACCCAAAACCTATCAAAATGACATTTTTGACATAATCCGACTATCAAAACATGCTTAACTATCCTATTTAATCATACCAAAACCATCAAACTTTGGTTAATAACCAAATACACTTGCAATAATTTCCGCACTTGAATCTTATAGCAATAACCATATAACACGAATATCACAAAATTAACAACAAAAACATAAATAGAACCTCACAATGCTTATAAGAAAATCAAACTATGGTTTCCCTTGGCCTTTTAAAATCGGACGAACACCCAACAAACCAAACAAAACCTTTTTCAATTAACCAACTTCACTACAACAACAATCTAACTATTTTGAACACCCTCTTATACATGAAAATGGCAATAACACACCAAAAATCTAACTTCTCTAGATCTTATTGCATGTAGGATTTTAATAATGGGATTTGTAGCTCTTGAAACAAGTATTAATAATATGTAAGTAGATTTAATTGCATGTCAGAAAAATTGGCTAGAAAGTGGTGTTGTTGTGCTTGGCCGGTCGAAGAGAGCAAGAGAGGATGAAGGAAGAGATTTTTTTGCTAAAGAGTTATAAGTGTGCATATGGTGGGGTATTTATAGAAAGGAACTTTGGCACTTTGGCAATTTAGGTCCCTCCATCCTTAAGTCCTTTTAAAACTAGTACAATGTGTCTCTTTCGTTAATAAAATTGGCCAAAGACTCGGGTTACACCACGTTAATAAATAGTTTAAATCCGTCCCACTAATTTTCCTTTAAAACGTTAAATCACGTAAAACATGAACTTTAAACACGGTTTTTACAAAAAATCGGGGAAATGCCGTAAAATACAAAAATAACATAGTCACGCTCTCGGAGCAACAATATAAATTTTGCTGACTTCCTTAGACCTTAAAAACAAATAGAAACTCAATCAAGGCTTAAAATTACCCTATAATGAAATTTCATCAAACTTATATACATAAAACGACTATAATTATTTATGTAGCAAAAATAATTATCTTAGCTCGGGATAGATGTTAACCTAAAACTCAAGTTGTTACATTCTCTCCTCCTTTAAGGAGCGTCGTCCCGGTGCGTAGCTCGACTTATCCGCTTTTCCTTGCTTCGTCCTTACTTGTAAAGAGATGAGGGTACTTTTTCTTAATCTGATCCTCACATTCCCAAGTAAATTCTGGACCTCTTTGCGAATTCCAACGAACTTTAACTATAGGTATCCTACTTTGCTTCAGTCGCTTAACCTCTCTATCAACAACTTCCACTGGCTCTTCAATCATATGCAACTTATCATCAAGTTGAATCTCATCCATCAGAACAACAATATCGCCTTTCGCTAAACACTTCTTAAGATTCAAAACATGAAAAGTACTATGAATCCCTTTTAACTCTTCAGGTAACTCCAACGTGTAAGTTACGGGACCAACTCTAGCTAGAATCTTGAATGGCCCAATGTAACGTGGACTTAACTTTCCGCTCTTTCCAAAATGCACAGCGCCCTTCCATGACGATACCTTGAGCAGTACCATATCACCGACTTCAAATTCCAACGGCTTAGTTCTCCTATTTGCATAGCTTTTCTGGCGACTATGGGCAGTTAACAAACGGTTCTTAATATGGACGATTTTCTCGGTCGTATAATGTATCAATTCTGGACCGGTGAGTTGGCTATCCCCATCCTCACTCCAACATACAGGTGATCTACACTTTCATCCGTACAAAGCCTCATATGGTGCAGCCTTAATGCTTGCGTGATAACTATTGTTATATGAGAACTCGACCAATGGCAAATGGCGATCCCAACTACTTCCAAAGTCGATCACACAGGCACGCAACATATCTTCCAGCATTTGTATAGTCCTCTTGCTTTGACCATCCATTTGAGGGTGGTAAGCAGTACTCATATCCAAATTCGTCCCCAACGCTTCCTGAAGCGATCTCCAGAATCTTGACGTAAAATGGCTATCTTGATCCGAAATGATCGAAATAGGAACACCATGCCTACACACTATTTCCTTCGAGTAAAGTCGCGTGAGCTTCTCTATACTATCCATTTTCTTCATTGGTAGGAAATGAGCTGATTTGGTCAGTCGGTCGACAATAACCCAAATCATATCATACCCACTCGGCGTTCTTAGCAATCCACTTACAAAATCCATAGTAATCCTTTCCCACTTCCAAACTGGAATCTCAGGTTGTTGCAGCAGTCTAGATGGTTTTTGATGCTCGGCTTTAACCTTTGCACAAGTCAAACACTTACTAACATATGTGGCAATATCAGCTTTCATATTCGGCCACCAGTACAACGGCTTCAAATCTTGATACATCTTGTCCGATCCTGGATGGATGGAATACTTGGACTTATGCGACTCATGCATAACCAAATCCCTCAATCCACGAATCACGGCAACCAAACACGATTTCCAAAACAACGTGTTCCATTAGGGCGAAACTCGAATATTTGCTTAATCAATCTCCCTAAATTTTCTGCCTTCACGTTCTCCCTTTTCATTTCTTCCTCCTGAGCCTCACGAATCTGCTTCGGTAGATCATTGTGAACAGTCATCATCAAAGCTCGAACACGCAATGGCTTATTCCTTTCCTTCCGACATAAGGCGTCAGCCACAACATTCGCTTTTCCAGGATGATACCATATCTCACAATCATAATCACTCAACAACTCAATCCATCTCCATTGTCTCAAGTTCAGCTCTTTCTGATTCGAAATATATTGTAGGCTCTTGTGATCGATGAAAACCACACACTTCGTTCCATACAAATAATGTCTTAATAATTTAAGAGCAAAAACAACGGCTCCTAACTCTAAATCCTGAGTAGTGTATTTTTCTTCATAGACTTTTAATTGTCTAGAAGTATACGCTACCACCTTCTCTCTTTGCATCAACACGGCCCCATAACCTTCAAGTGATGTATCGCAATACACAACAAAATCTTCCGTTCCCTTGGGCAACGCTAAGATTGGTGCACTACACAACTTCTGCTTTAGTGTCTGAAAAGCTTCATCTTCTTCTTTTCCTTATTCGTATCTCTTATCTTTCTGATTCAACTTAGTCAGTGGCTTAGAAATCAAAGAAAATCCTTCAATTAACCTCTTATAGTACCCAGCCAATCCAAGAAATTGCCTCACCTCCGTTGGCGTCGTTGGTGCAGCCCAACTCTTAATGGCTTCGATCTTGGCAGGATCAACATGAACACTACTACGATCAATCACATGACCAAAAAATTGTATAGAATCTAGCCAAAAATCACATTTTGAAAACTTAGCGTACAATCTCTCTTTCTTAAGCAGCTCCAAAATAATCTTCAAATGCTTTCCATGGTCTTCTTCGTCCTTGGAATAAACCAAAATATCATCGATGAATACAATGACGAACTTATCAAGATATGGCTTGCATACTCGGTTCATCAAGTCCATAAACATAGCAAGCGCATTAGTCAATCCAAAAGACATCACTTGGAACTCAAAGTGACCATACCGAGTTTTGAATATAGTAATTGGAATGCCATCTTCTTTAATGTGTAACTGGTGATATCCTGATCACAGATCGATCTTAAAATCACGCTCAAACCTTGAAGTTGATCAAATAAATCATTGATTCTCGGGAGAGGATAACGATTCTTGACAGTCAACTTGTTCAACTCACGGTAATCTATACACATTCGAAAAGACCCATCTTTCTTTTTTACAAACAACACCGGTGCTCCCCACGGTGATGAACTCAGACAAATAAATCCTTTCTACAGTAGCTCTTACAGTTGTACCGACAACTCTCTCATCTCAGACGGTGCCAATCTATACGGTGCACGTGCAACAGGTGCAGCCCCCGGTACTAGATAAATTTGAAACTCTACTTGCCTCGACGGTGGTAGTCCTGGAAAATCATCAGGAAACACTTTAGGAAAGTCATGAATTACAGGCACGTCTTCCATCATTTCTCCTTCGGATTTCTTCTCTGTCACTGGTGCCATAAAACCAAATCGATCAACTCGCTCGACATACCTTTGTCACTTTCGATTGTCAACGTCTTGTTTCCATAGGGTATACGAACAACCTTTTCACCACAAACGATAACGGCATCGCGCTTAACAAGCCAATCCATACATATTATGACATCAAACGTACCAAGCTCAATCGGCATGAGATCAATTTCAAAAAGATGGTTCACTAAATTCAAAGTGCAACCTTTCAGAATAGTGTTCGTACTACTAACTTCCATCGGTAATTATTATCCTTGTAAACTAGCGCTTATTTTAAACCGGTTTTGTTTTAAGCATGAACTAATTCTAGTATCCACAAAACACTATCGGGAACCCAAATCGAATAAAACCGATGCATAGCGGTTATGAGTAGTGAAAGCACCAGTAACCAATTTGGACCCAGGACTCAGTTCCTTAATAGCATAAACTCGGCTGAACTTTCTAATTTTCCTCTCTTGCCTTGACTTTCTTTGGGCATCGGTTCCTCGTATAACCTTGCTCCCTAGAATCATAGCAAGTCCAAACAGGCTGAGCGTTAGCACCCATGGCAACACTCTTTTCCTTGCAATACCTCGACTTGTGCCCAACCTTTCCAAAATTGTGGCACTTGATCGTACATGGACCATCATGGCGAGTAAAGCAACGTTTACATACATGAAGTGATCCAGAAGAGACCTTTTTCTTAGTCGGAGTAGTAGTCATAGCTTACGCATTCCCTTGCTTTTGGTTATTCTATGAAGATTGGCGTGAGTTATCCTTGTAGTTGTTCTTACTACTATTCTTTCCACTTTGAAAGTTCTCCCACTTTCGCTTCTTTCCTTATAGAATCCTTTCATCCCTAGCTTGCGATTTTTGTTCCATCAACTTATGGGCCATACGCACACCTTCATGCAAATTGGTAGGTCTAGAAGAATTGACCTTACCCTTGATGTTCTTAGATAATCCTCGGATATAAGCATCAACTTTCACACTTTTTGGTTCAACGATTCTCGGACACATCAAAGCTAACTCATTGAATCTCTGAGTATAAGCAACAATGTTATACTCCTTGACCTTCAGGTTCCACAATTTGTGCTCCATTCTTTGAATTTCTTCTATTGGACAAAACTTTGCAGTCATCAATTGTTTCATTTCGGTCCAAGGCATTTGGTTTATAGTCTCCAAACCCATGGTAGCAATCTTAGAATTCCACCAAGTCAAAGCAGGTCCTTCTAGTGTAGCAGCAGCAAATTTCACCTTCTTGCCTTCTCCACATTCACTGATTCCAAAAACACTATTGATTTTCTTAAACCAACTTTGTAATTTGATAGCTCCTTTAATACAGCGAAAAACAGTAGGATTGCACTTCATAAATCCATTAAAAGTGCACTCACGAACAACAGGTGCGACATCTTGACCCCTAACTGGTCCAGATCCCCTAGCATCATTTCCAGCATTCACATGTCTTGCTCGCTCAGCAGCGATAGCAGCATCGGGGAACTTTCCTTGATCATTCGACGAACAGCAGCTTGAGTCAAAGGTGCAGATTTGGGGGCGGGAAGGGCATGATTCTGTCATGTCACACAGGAAACAACTTGATAAGCATTCATAACATGATATACTCATAACATGATACAATGACAAATCAATCACAATCACAGTCACACAACAACAAGTAGTATTTAAAAGATAGTCATTCATTTTTCATCATAAAAGAGTTAATACATAGTTGCATTGTTTCATGAAATGATACAAATCGTTACAATCAATAGCACTAATTCTACTAACTAAGGATTCAGTTTAGTGATTACAAAATAAAGATACGACTAATGAATCTAAACTACTAAGCATCATGAGGAGATCCTCGCGGCTCAGATGAAGGACTCTTCTTTCCAACACATCGATGCAGACTCGTGGCTATAGGTTACTCGGTCTTTGTTCAAACACAATTGGAACATCGATGGCTCTTTCGTCTTTCTTCATACATAATCCCCTCGATCATCTCTTGAAGAAACTCAAGAAGCTCGAAACTCTAGTCAATAGAGATCTTCTCAACTCGTCTCAATTCTGCATACGAAGAAGTGTGTTGCTAGACCTTGCTTCTTCCAGTTCCTTCTTCAACTTCTTACACTCAGCTTTTTCTTCAGCATTCCTAAGCTTTTTAACCAGCTTTTCTATTGCAGCCGTTCCTTCTTCCACACTAGATCGCACTTCATTACCTAAATCTAAAATTAGCTTACCATAATACTCATCCTTTGCCTTTCCCTTCTTTTCGACCAATGCATGCGTCGTCTCACGACCAAACAGTCGTCTCGAAAGAGAATCCATCCGACCAAAAAAAGAGTTAATGTCCCTCCTCATGAGACCAAGCATCAGACCATCCACTGTCCTCTCGAAGGAAAGGGGCAGTAGACGACTTACCTACCTCATGAACACTAGTAGGAACAGTCTCATCCTCAGACTTAACCGTGTCCTCAATCTCAATCACATCCTCAGGCTCTGACTCAGAAGCAGGCGGTGGAAGGTTAAGTGGATCCACCTCTTCATAAGGATATGTCAACTCCGGCTCATTGTCATCTTCCTCGATGTCAACTTCCATATCATCTTCTTCTTCTTGAGGTTCTTCTTCTTCCTCAAATTCTTCCTCTTTCGGGTCCTCGTCTTCATCTACTAAGACATGCTCAGGAATAACAGGAACATCATCGTGTTGATTCGGCTCAACTACAGGTAAATCATCCACATGATCAGGAGGAATTACGTTCACCATGATAATCTAGAAATATCATATAATACTTACTCAATATCGTTCCAATAAGAATACTATTATCCAAAATAACAGTTCGCATAAATGCGCAACCAACAAAAATTCACAATTCATGACATTCTCGTTTAGTATATACATCAAATATACTCCAAACATATAAAATAATAGTTATTATATAATCGCATGACATTCTATGCATACAACACATGCATAAATATACATAACAATCTATGCATACAATCACATGATAATTTTTTTAACACAATAAAAAAACAATACATACACAATTATTACATACTACACATGCTTAAAATATACCAATACATAACCATTTTGCTTACAAAACATGAATAAAAATTACCCAATACTTAAACATTTTATGCAAATCAAACAGGCATAAACTCTACCTTCCCTTATTTTGTAACCAAAATGGCAACAAGGAGTCATGACGTGCGTGTAGAAGCGTTATAGTTTAGGTTTTCAAAAAGACTCGACCTAGTTCTTTATAACCTTAGGCTCTTTATACCACTTTGTAACACCCCTAACTTAAGATTGCGTAGTGGAAATAGCAATTGGGTGTTACTAATAGCACAATACACCAAGACAATAGAAAAAGACCCAAATGAGACGTTTTACAAACATGTGTTCCATTATTAATCATAGATAAACGCGTTCAGGTTCCCATAGGGATCGCAACCGAAAATTACAACATTTGAAAAAACTATTGTTTCAAAATTAATGATCATTGTTTTTAAAACCATTAAGACATTGTTTTGGAAAGACAAGGAAAACACACAAGTAGTCTTCACCAAAAATCTCACACGAACACACCTCCACGCCATTGTTGCCTTCATCCTTGGTTACCAGGCATGTATCGAATTGACACTAGGACAATACAAACAAGAGCACCATAGTTGCCTCAGACTTATATGAATACTAATCCTCATGTGTCTACCTCTATAGGAGTAATTTATAGAACTAATGTTAGCAGACCATAGCTTAGGAGCACTCAAATGAAAGATAAGGTTATGCCAAACACTAGTCAAGTAAAGTTTAAAAAGACTGAAGTAGAAGACCACCATAGGATTTCTAGTATTTCTAATAAAACAAAGTCTGTAACTGCGTGTAATGACAGTTTAAAATCCAGAACTTCGAATGTTAATGCAGTTTGTGCTACTTGTGGAAAATGTGTGTTTAATTCGAATCATGATGCTTGTGTTTCTAAATTTTTGAATGACGTGAATGCTAGAACTAAGAAGCCCAAAGTAGTGCCTATTAGTACTAGAAAACCCACAAGTCAAGCGAACAAATCTGTTGCAACACCCTCTAAGAAAACAGTTGCATCAGAATCCACTATCCATAAATCCAATAGTTACTATAGGATGCTGTATGAGAAAACTAGTAAGGCATGGAAATGGTGGATAGAACAAAACAATGCCATCAGGATATAAAGGGTTCCTAAGAAAAAACATGATAATAGGTACTAAGTTAGGAATGAGAATGTGAAAAAGAGAGTTAGTTTTGCTATAGATAGTGCATCTAGGATAAATAATGTCTTGAAACTTACAAATAATTTAGGATCCAATTTGTCAAGTATTCCATCATCCTTTAATTCTCTTGCAGATTGTTCAACTCATCCTATTTAATGTTGACTTTGGATGCACAAAGCACATGACGGGCAATCTAAAGTTGTTGTGCAATTTTGTTGAAAAATATCTGGGTACCGTTCGTTTTGGCAATGATCAATTTGCTCTAATTCTTGGTTATAGAGATTTGGTTCAAGGAAATATCACGATCAACAGGGTTTATTATGTCAAAGGACTCAATCACAATCTCTTCTCAGTTGGTTATTTTGTGATGCGAATTTAAAGGTTGCTTTTTGGAAATCTACGTGTTTCGTTAGAGATCTTCAAGGAAACGATTTACTAACCGGTAATCTTGGATCTGATCTCTAAACAATTTCCCTTCAAGATACTACTTCATCAACTCTAATCTGTCTCATGGCTAAAGCCTCACCAACTCAAGCATGGTTATGGCATCGAAGACTTTCTCATCTTAACTTCGACTACATCAACTTGCTTTCAAAGAAGGATGTCGTGATTGGTTTACCAAAACTGAAATATGTCAAGGATCAACTATGTTCCTCTTGTGAAGTGAGTAAAGCAAAAAGAAGTTCATTCAAGACAAAGGTTGTTCCAAGTTCAGGACGGCTAAATTTACTTCATATGGACTTATGTGGTCCAATGCGGGTTGCTAGCATAAATGGGTAGAAATATATTCTGGTAATTTTAGACGATTACTCCAGATATACATGGACTCTATTTCTAAGATCCAAGGATGAAACACCAGAAGTTCTAAAAGATTTCCTCACAATGATTCAACGAAATCTTTAAGCCCTAGTAATTTCTGTTCGAACTGACAGAGGCACAGAGTTCTTAAACAAGACACTCCATGCATTCTTCAAAGAAGAAGGAATTGAGCATCAAACTTCTACTCCTCGAACACCTGAACAGAACGGCGTTGTCGAAAGACAAAACCGTACTCTGGTTGAGGCTGCTCGAACGATGCTTTCAGCTTCTAAACTTCCTTTGTTCTTTTGGGCTGAAGCAATTGCAACCGCATGCTATACTCAAAACAGATCTATCATCATCCTGACACATGAGAAAATGGCATATCACATCATCAATGACAGGAAACCTTCAATTAAACACCTTTACATTTTTGGTTGCACTTGTTACCTACTGATGCTGCGTGAAATCTGAGACAAAATGGAAAGAAAAGGGGATATGTGCATTCTGGTAGGATACTCTACTCAGTCTAAAGGATATCGTGTTTACAACAAGAAAACCAGATTGATAGTTGAATCCATACATCTTATATTTAATGAGATCAAAGAGATGTCTAAGACGTCTGTTGATAATGACACTTCAGGCCTCGTTCCCCAACAATAATTAGCGTCTGATTATGGACAAACTTGACCCGAGCCTCAATACTATAATGTTGTGCATTCAGGACAAATAATTATGAGAAAACCCTGACTATGCAGATTAAAACGATTTACCCCACGCTAGTTGATAGGCTGCAATTTAGTATGGGGTCAGAGTTGTCAGATCTGCGCTTGTTATGTTGGGGTCCGTAGGCTGGACATATCCAATACCACTCTAAATACTCCAACCAATCAACCAACCCACACCTCATACCTACCCCCCCCCCCACCCCCACCACACCCCCCCCCCCCCCCCCCCCCCCCCCCCCCCCCAAATTACAAACACCGTACGTAAAATTACTACAACTCTGGTTATCAATAAGAGTTGGATCTTCTTTTCGGTCCTTTATACGGTGAATTTTTCAATGCATGTACTTCAAGTGTCAACAAGTCTTCTTCTCCAACTGACAATTCCAAACAACAAGACACACCACCTACAACGAATAATCAATCTTCAATAGAACCAACAACTCCAACCACAAATGTTCATGCTGAGGAAAACAACGATAATCAAGCAGAAGATTACAAGGGTTACAACAAGATGAATTTTTTCAATCCTTTTTGTTATACCGAGTACGAGAAATTACTGAGGTCTTCCTCACGCAATATTGATAATTCAAATATGCATACCTTCTATCAACCACACGATTCCAAATATCGATGGACAAAAGATCACCTGTTATCTCAAGTTCATGGAAATCTATCTAAGCCAGTGCAAATAAGATGACAACTTGCAACAGATCCTGAAATGTGTATGTTCGCACTCATCGTGAGTACTGTTGAATCGAAAAACATTAAGAAGGCAATGGCTGATTCTGCATGGATAGAGGCAATGCAGGAAGAGCTTTATCAGTTTGACAAACTACAGTCTAGGAAACTCGGTGAACAACCCTTTGCAAGACAGTAATCAAGCTAAAGTGGTTATGGAATAACAAAAAGGATAAAGATCAAATTGTTATTTGCAATAAGGCATGACTTGTAGCTAAAGGATATGCTCAGGAAGAGGGTATTGATTTCGAGGAATCATTTGCTCCAGTTGCTCGCTTGAAAGCTGTTTGGGTTTTCGCCGCATACACTGCACACAAGTCTTTTCCAATTTATCAGATGGATGTGAAAACGACATTTCTTAATGGTCCACTGAAGAAGAAGGTTTATGTTGCACAACCAGACGGGGTTCGTTGATCTGCTTCATCAGAAAAAGTTTTACCGTCTAAGGAAAAAGCTCTATATGGATTGAAGCAAAGCTTCCTAGAGCTGGTATGATGAACTTCAATTTCTAATGTCTAAAGGTTTTACGAAAAGTACCATTGATCTTACTTATCTTCAGATAAAGTTACGGGGGAGGACATTCTACTTGTGCAAATTTACGTCGATGACATTATTTTCGGGTCTACAAACCCTAAATTTTCTAACAGATTTGAAAAATTAATGCACAGTAGATTTGAGATGTCCTTAATGGGGGAAATGAAATTCTTTTTAGGACTTCAGATCCACCAATCCCCATGAGGTATTCTTTATCAATCAGGCATGTTCGCTTTAAATTACTTAAAAAACATAGTATGGAAAAATGTCAAAGCATTGGTACACCAATGGCTACAAAACCTAAATTGGATGCAGACTTGAGTGGAAAACTCGTAGACCAAACTGACTACCATAGTAAAATCGGGTCACTCATGTATCTGACATCTAGTAGATCAGATATAGTGGAAGCAGTATGTTATTGTGCAAGGTATTAAGCAAGACAGACTAAAAAATATCTCAAAGAGGTTAAAAGGATCTTTCGATACTTGAGGGGTACCATTAACATGGGACACTAGTATCCGAAGGATTCTGGCTTTGAACTAACAGCTTTTTCAGATGCTGACCACGCTGGATGTCTTGATACTCGCAAAAAAGCACTTCATGGACAGGAATACTGTTCTCTAGGTTATAGTAGTCAGTAGATGTAAAAGAAGCAGGGCTGCACTGCAATGTCATTAGCAGAGGCCGAGTACATGGCGTTATCTGCAAGTTGTGCTCAAGTAATGTGGATGAGAACACAGCTTAAGGATTATGGCTTCAACTACAACAAAATACCGTTGTATTACGAATCTCAGTCAGCCATAGAAATCTCATGCAACCCCGTGCAGCACTCCCGTGCATAAGCACATCCATACTAGATATCATTTCATCAAGGAACAGGTTGAAAACGGTATAATTGAATTGTATTTTGTCAGAACTGAATACCAATTAGCTGATATGTTTACTAAAGCCTTACCCGAAGATAGGTTTTAGTATCTTGTCAGACGAATTGGTATGAGATGTTTGACTCCAGCAGAACTGGAGGTTCTGGCAAATGAATCTGCTTGATATTTCATCAAACATCGACTTGTAAATATTTTTGAGAAAAGAAAAATACAAAAATATAAAACATATAAAACCAAATACAAAAATATAAAATTTCAAAAAGAAAATACAAAATCAGAAAAACAAAAAAATTTCAAAAAAGAATCTTCTCGACATGTCTCTTGGAATCGATAACATTTACGTACCTAGAAATTGGCGACTTAACATTGAACGGGTGTGTAAATGAAAGTAATTGAGCATGAGTTTTCAAATGCTTTCAAAACATTCATTTCTATTTTTCTTTATACTTGTAAATCGCTCTCAGATGCAAACTCGAAACCCGAACGACAAAGGAGAGTGTACGTTTCAGTGCGCTTATCCTTGCGTTTAAAGAGAAGTCATCTAACATGATGTTTTTCAAAATGTTGAACACAATTTTTCAAGAATTTCTCAATGACAATTCAAAATCTTTCAAAATTGTGTGTTCAACACTCCATCCCTCATAAAGTTTTACAAGACAATTCTTCTACATTTAGTGTCTTTTTTCAAATGAGACTATGTTTGAAGGGGTAGTTTTTTCAAAAAAACAAAGGTTTCTAATGATTTTGAGATACATTCATACATGATAAATTTTATGGTATTCAAAACCATTATCAAAAATGACTACTTAATAACAAATCATGTAATAATAATGAAATACTCAATAGATTATATGTTTATAAGTATGATTAAGTGTTGGAGCATATATTTTTCAGAATTCTTCATTGACCATTCATTATCTTTTATATTGTGGTGCTTTCAACAATTGCTCAACCCTTAATTTTATATTCATTTTACAACTTGGTATCATTTTTTTGCGTGTCAACTATGTATATTAAGGGTGAGCAGTTAATGTTCCTGTATAATTATGCTGAAAACAGGTTCTCCTCAAGGTTTTCATGAAAACTTTTATTTCACATGGTATTTTAAAAAAAAAAATATTAGTGGAATTAGTAGTTAAAAAAGGGGAGATATGAATAAACTGGAAATTCTAAAAAAAAATAATAGTGATTAAAGGGGGGGGGGGTGGGGGGGGGACTTCCAAGTGTGAATGTGCTTTATACTCATTACCCACATGTACAAACAACATTTTTCCGTTATCGTTGAACGTGTGATGGGAGGGTTTTCCAAAGGTTAAACTTTTAAAGTGTTAAACGTTTTGATATTTTATCAAACACTTTGACTGATTTTTTAAATGGTTTTATGGTGAAGATCAAATACCCAACAATCTATTAATTTTACGACGATCCTGAAGTCATAAGGTGGTTAGGTTAGGTATTAGTCCAATGATCCAACCAGAACCAGAGGGATCTACCCAAGGACACTCCATAGTTAGAAATAGTTATCCTTAGGTATGATTAGAGATGAATGAGAATAAAGGAATAATGCCGACTAAGATTGAGCTAACACTGGATCAATCACAACAAGGTGTTAGTAATGACGTCTTGGTAAGCATTGAAGGGGTTGAAGAATGATAAAGAAATGTATGGATAAAGGGTCTAAAAAAAGAAGCCCTCCACAAACATTTAGGCAGAAACCGGGTCAATACATAATTTATCAGATTCACAAAGATGAATTCTGGTAATGAAGACAAGACATCATGGACCCAGTGGTGCACTACACAACCCTTCTCAGCCATTCAAGTTTCTCTCAACAGATACTTGTCTCATTTGTCACGGAGATACACACGACTTTTTTGTGACTTTTCACCTCGAGTTTGTTGATGTGAAGGGAATAGGTGGCAGTCTGCTCCAGCCTCCGATTACTAAAACCAAAACGTACTAATCGAGTCTAGAGCCAAGAGATCAATAAATAAATCTCATTAGGACACATTCTGATAACATCAAATATTTAATACTTTTTTATATCAAATTTATGCGTTTATTGCCTTGCTTTATATCACTTTTATATGAATTCGATATTTATTTCAATTATTTTGTGAATTCAGGTAAATTAAGGCATTAGAACGGAAAATAGCAAAAAATGGCAAATTTAGTGATGATACTAATTTATTTAGTAGAGGTACTAAATTATTATAGAGGGCTACTATATTTCTACAGAATGTAGCCTACATGCCAAATGAAGAATAGTACCACTACTATATTATTTAGTAGAGGTACTATATTAATGATGCTGAAATTGGATGCTTAGAAGATGTTACGGCGTAACATCCCACTGGGTTACGCCGTAACCACTTTGTTATTACGAAGATATTGATGATCATTTAATTAATATGAAGATTCGATGCTGACGAAGCTTTACGGCGTTACATCATATATAGTTACGTCGTAATCGTTTATTATGGAAATTATTACGTTGCAGACTAAGGGTTACGGCGCAACGAGATTATTAATTACGCCGTAACCAAAATATCTTTTAATGACGGAAAGCCGCGTCAAGAAGGTTATGGCGTAACCGTATATTTGGTTACGTTGTAAAATCACAGGGACAGAAAGTATGCAAAATAATATGAAGTTTCACTTCACTTCTCACTTCAATCACCAGGGGCCATTTTCATACAAAGGCTAAACTTCTAATCTAGTATATATATGAAGAATGAATGTCAAATTCTTTCACTCCTGATGGACCAATCGGTGGGACAGCCGTAAATCAAGAAAAGGGAGCAAGTGATGCAGCAGTAGGTGTAGGGCAAACCCTTCGGGGTTTGCCATGACGTTCGACTAGAGTATCAAGAGCACTAATTTGGCACAGTTTGTAATCATACTTCAACTTTTTATGGTCAATTTAATTTAATGATTATTTTGATTTAGCGGATCATGCGGTTTAAATGATTGTTGATATGTTATTGATTGTGCTTTATTATGTGTTCTCGGCATTTAATTATTTAATTATCTCTTTGATTATTAAGTTATGATCTCGTTGTTTTATCGCTTTCTTTACTAATTTATATAGTGCATTTAGAACCCCATGGACTCCCTGCTAGGTTTTGATATGAGGTTGAGTGTGCACTAGAGGTTTTAAGCGAGTGAGAGTCTTAAGCTTTGTGCGCGCGATTGATTGCAAAGTGATCAATGCTTGTAGTTGTCCGTCCTTGACATATGAGGCAAACCCTTAGCATTAATTCCTGGTTAGGAG
>BQNB010043648.1:0-45382 GCA_026074375.1 Tanacetum coccineum | reverse complement strand
AACTGCAGTCATAGATTTTAAAGATATGGCATATAGATTTAGAGGTGTTTGGAACTGCGCACCGGAAGTAGTTATCAAGGATCATTACGTCTTAAAATATTTCAATAGTTAGTTTTGGGTGTTAGGAGAATAAAACAACTATTTGAGTATTACACAAGTTATACCAACTTCTAGAAATGAAAACTGATTAAGGATGGGATTTTGATTAATAGTTAAGTCGTTTTGAGGGTGTTTGAAGTGGCTGATGTAAACCGTCTATGTGAATATTTAAGGCTGAGTTGGTTGTTCCAGAATGCTATTAATTTTCATAAGCATTATATTTTTTAGTTTTTATAAGCACCCCCCTTAAGGCTATAATACAATGTTATCTTAAATTTTATGTTGCTACGTTAAGAGAACAACTGTAGAACTTTACTTCAATAGGATTTAACAGACCCGAATCCTTTACTTTTTCTTTGTTTTGTTTCTGTTTATATGTCTTTTGTTGCGTGAATTATTGTAATAAAGGAATATCTTATGTTCTGTTTATGATGTGAACGTGTGATGTTTCTTTATTTTTTTATATCAAGTTTAATGAATTTTCTTTTTCTTACAGGTTGTTAGAGAACGGTTGGTGCAATCGATGTTTGAAACATATAATATCTCCAGCTTTGTATATAATGGGTTAAATGTTCTGATTTTTCTTTTACTTTTGTGGTTTTGAGAACACAAAACCCACCATACTGAATATCGTAAAAGTTTTTACCGATCTATGATTAAACACATTTTCAGTGGTTGCATGAAGAAGATAATAAGAAGTTTTTTGAGCGATAGATAGAAAAGGCATATTCAATGGACTAACGTGTTCAATCGAAGGTGGTAAACGCAGGTGAATGAGAAGTGTTTTTCTATTCAACCTTTTAACCTTTTTTTGTTATAATAGTGAGTTTCAGTTTAAATTTTTGATATCTTTGTTTCAGGGGATTCTGTGGTTCATATTCATAATGAGTCTCAGTCAGTCATCATCTGGTACACCAAGGTCATTCATGAAATGAAACAACGTAGCTTCTTGAAGCTCACTGTGTTTGAGCTCTGTGAGTCCCAAACTGAATAGATCTTTGCAACCTATAAAGGATGATAGCCAAGATGTATAAATACAATTGACTATGTAGAAACAATGATTATGAATACTATGTGTTAATACGGAATCTTAACACAAGTACTAAGAAGAACAATGAATAACTAAATAACAACTTCTATTAATTTGCTTTTGAACGATTACAGATTACTAACTATTGAGATACAATTTTTGTATGAGATGTATTGAGTTCGTATCTCTAACTATGCCAAGAGGGATCCTTTTATAGACTAAGGATAAACCCTAACAGAGGCTTACAAAACGCTTACATATCTTTTCCTTAAATATCTCATACATATCTCTTAAACGGTACTAACTATTTTCTACTAACGGTACTAACTAACTGATCAGTACTAACTATTTTGTACTGTCAGTACTAACTATAACTATCAGTACTAACTATTTGTACTGTCGGTACTAAGTTAGGAAAACACAAATCCTAACAATCCTCCCTTAAACATGAATGTTGAACTCTTTTAACTTCATGTTTCTTCAACTTCTTTAACGCATAGAGGATGTATCCAAACACTCTTATCATTTCTTTATCTTTTAAACTCTATCCTCCTTCAGCATCAACTTTGTCTTCTCAGCAACACATCAACATCTTGTCAGCAACAATCCAACTAAGTTGGCTTTGTAGTTTTTAGCAAACTACCAGCCATCAACGAATTTGATGTTCCTTTACCAGTAGCCGTTTGCTCTGGGATAGTTAACTCTTCATTTAAAAAAAACATGGTGAGTTAATTACCATACAGTTTTTGGTAAACTGTCAACCATCAACGGAATTGATTTATCTTTACCAAATACCATTTGCTTTTGGACTAGCCAATGCTTCATTGCCATAACATGGTGCATTGATAAACCATATAGTTTTTAGCAAACTATCAGCTATCAACAGATTTGATTAGTCTTTACCATGAACTGTTTGATCATGGACTAGCCAACTCTTAACCATGAAGCAAGGTGAGTTGAGAACCCTACAATTTTTGGTAAATTGTCAACCATAAATGGATTTGAGAAGTCTTTACCATAAGCCATTTGTTTATGGACTAGCCAGTTCTTATGCCTATTAAGCATGGTGAACTGATGACCATTTGTTGTGAGGTGGTTAGCCAACACTTAAACCTTTCTCAATTCCATCAACCTTATTCTTCAGGTTCTAACTGTGCAAGTAACTTCTTGATAAACCTGATCAACTCTAATGCCATAGTACTGTCTTCTTCAGACTCCAACTTTAACTTTAGCATTTGCACCAGTACTTCCTTTTTTAAAGGATACTTCTTCTCTATCAGCATATGAATGACTAATCCTTCCTCAGTCACTAAAGTGTGTACTCCTGAAGAACCATGTAGCTTCCAATTCACTATATTCCAATCTTGCTGTGAGCTCCAAAACTTATCTTCATCATCTGGATTGAACATAACCATCAAATCTCCCCAAAGTACTCTATCAAACCCTTCAGGTATCTCATCTTGAAATCTGTCCATTACCAGTTGATACACAGCATTCAAATCTTCTCTATCAAATATGGATAATACCCTCATCAAAGTACTAAAATATCTCTTTTGTCCATTGCTTCTAATCACCACATTTAGATTAATCTCCTCAATGCATTCAGCCTTATCAGCCTGTGGTTTAGTTCCTAAACACTCTGTTTTCCATTCTTTGATAGGATATTTTCTGTCAAGTATTTCATAATCTACTTCCTTTTCCTAAACTGGAGTAATAGTTAAGTGTAATCTCAGCTCATCATTATCTTTCTCACTATCATCTTCAGAAGTATTTTGAATGTATCTTCTTTTCCTTGACTTCATCATTTTCCTAGTACCCTGTTTTCTCTTTCTGGTACTTTCTTCTCCTGTATTCTCCTCCTTGACTTCTTCTTTATTCTCCTCCTTGATCTTTTCACCTTTAAAGGAATCAACTCCTTTCTCATTCATCTTTTTGATCAGTCTTTCATCTTCAGCAGACCCAATTGAGATAAAATCTTCATCTGACCTCTTAATCTTCTCATACATAACTTGTATTTCTTCAAACTTCTTGATTTTCAGATCAGAGTGCTTGAAGTTTCTTACATGTTTCAAGTAGGTCATCATTTGATTTCTCAGTTGATTCTTGGTTAGTGGTATGTTCCTTATGGCCTCTAATCTCTGTTGAGCAAGGAATTTTCTTTGAGCAGCAATTGTGTCATGAAGAAACTTTGTTCTTTCTTCAATTGTAAATTACTCTCTTTCTTGTTCTTGAAGCTTCTCAGCAAGAAGTCTATCTGCCTCAATCCTTGCTTTTATATCATCAAAATTTCTTATGAGAGCTTCATTGGTAGCTTTTTCTTCAGCTATTCTATTTCTTTCTTCTTTACCTTCCCACTCTTCTTGAATTTTCCTAGCCATCTCTTCATCACTTTCAAGTTGTTTAAATTTCTTCTCAGCTTGAGGAATATCATCAGATTCACTTTCAGATTCATCCTCATCTTCAATTTTCTTCTTTCCTTTGTCTTTTGGATCAATCTTTAGAAGAGGCTTTAGTGTCAGAAGTGATCTTATAGAGGTAGGCCTAGGTCTATCAGTTTCTTCAATATCCTTCAACTCTACACCTTTTTTCCTTTTCTCTAGAAACTGCTTTGGCTTGACTCATGTTGAGAAGAACCTTAGCTATTGTTTCATCATCTCCAAATATTGTAGAAGCAGGTGTTTGAGTGACTTGAGGAGCATTTCCTTCCTCAGTATGATCTTCTATACCTTTTCTTTGCTCTTCAGTACTTTTACTTTGCTCTTCAGTACCTTCATTTTGTTCATCGGTGCCTTCATTTTGTTCATCGGTACCTTCAATTTTCCTGTCAGTACTAACTTTAGATCCGTCAGTACTAACTATTGGTCTGTCAGTACTAACTTTCTCCTTGTCAGTACTAACTGCCACCTTGTCAGTACTAAGTACATCTTCAGTACTAAGTGTATTCTCCTCAATCTCCTTGTCTGCATCCACTATATCCCTTATCCTCCCTTCATTCTGAGCATTCTCTGTCTCTATATGATCAACTATATCTTCAGGCAGCTCATCAAATAGAGGATCTCTTTAAACTAATGATTCACCTTTAGCAAACTTCCTCCCTTGTTTGGATACAGACTCTTTGTACACCCTTTGTTTCTTTGAGAGGCTCTTTCTTGTTAATCTTTGCTTCAATGAGACACTTTTTAGCCATGCTCTATGGTGTTTGATGACAGGTTTTGCTTGCTTCTTGAGCTTTGTGATCTGAGCCTTCAATTGTTGTATTTCCTTGGCTTGATCTGAAACCTGTGCACATAAAGAAAGACAAAGATCATAGACACTTTGGAGAGTCATGTCACCCTCATTCCCTAAAAGGGATTTATCACTGGATGAATGACCTCCAAGATTCCCACCAGAAGTTTCTGAGATAGAATCAGGAATAATAGTAGTGGGGGAAGGTCTTGAGGATAGGGCAGTCTGTTGCTCAATGGGTACCTCACTAGTTTGAGCAGGAGATGAGTCAGTCTGTGGCTCATTAGGTACTTCACTAGTGGGAGAAGGAGAAGGTGTAGGTTGTGCTTCAGATGGTCTTTCTGAATGAGCACCCTCATCCTGAGTTGGTTGTACCAACATAGTAGCAAACAAAGGTGTCACCTTTCCTGAGAAATGCTTACCCTTCTTAACCATGAAAGAAAAAACTTTACTAGTTAAAGTATTTACAGGAAAATGATATAAAGGTACAGACACATTAGCTAGTTGTTTATGTAAAAAGATAAAAATAAAACGTGGGTACATTACAAACTTTTTCTCAGCATCTAAATGTCTAAGCATACCATCAAAAATTAATTTAGAAAAATTATACTTCTGATTAGATGTTAAACAAATGACAGCAGTGGCAATGTTGGTAGGAATTTAATCCCAAGAGGTACTTTTTGAACTAAGACAATGATTCATTGTATGAAATAAGAACCTCCATTGGGGTGAAAACAAAGCTTTATTAAATGTTAACACTGTTAAATCCCCCTCATACCCCATAAGCTATATAGCATCAAATATAGCCTGATTAGGTAATGAGTCTATCCTATCAGCATCATCAAAAAGAAGATCACTTTTTATTGATGCCTCAGAGATAGACACAGACTTGCCAGCTACTCAGTATGTGCCTAACATTGTTGATTGGTTTTGGACTTAGCTGACGTCCCAAAACTATTCAACAAACGTAGTAGTTACACAGGGCAACTACAGAGCGAGCATTGATGAATTGTAACTTCGCTTAGAAAAATCAATAATCTCATGAAACTCTGCTATTCAACTACAGAATTCCAAATATGCGACCATGTTATGCTTCGGACATGAATCAAGAACAGCCATTGTACTTGAAAGAGAGATCGTCGTTAAGAGAGATATTAGGGCTTGTAAATATGAATGTAGTTTAGAGAGATTGCGTAAGGAACTGTGCAATTGAGCTGGGTTTATATAGGTTTAGGAGACCTAATTTCAAGGAAACCGTTTCAATTTACACTTTGTACCACTGGCGGTATTTTATTCAACTGTCTCTATACTGGTACAAACTTTGCCTAGCAGGTACTAACTTTGCACTGTCTTGGTACTAACTTTGTTATAACCAAAGAATGACAATGGATAGTATCAGGATTCGCTTCAGTACTTCAGTAACTCTTCTCAATGACCCTCTAAATGCTATCAAACCTCTGGAAAGGCATCAACTATGGTTAACTTGTTTCTTTATACAAACTATACAAAATAGCATATTGCCTCCCTTTAACCAATGCCGCTTATGGATTTATCATCCCAATTGTAACAACCAAGAATGAACACTACTTAAAATCAAATGTCCTTGGTCGAGTAAATCGGCTAACATTTTCTTAATGTGTGGTTTTAAGCACCTGAATGAGTTTCTTTTCATAAGCATCTCATTATGAGAATGATGCCTAATAGCATGTTGCTTTGTTTTGGAATGTATATGGATTTATTACATGGCAATGGTTCCTTCAATTATCATTGGAGATCTTTGTGTTCATGATAGTTGAAACCCATGTTTAACATTTGAAATTTTGAATACCAAAAACTTGCCACAGAGCTTGCAAGCAGCAACATACTATGCTTCTGTAGTAGAAGTAGCTACAATGGTATGCTTTTTGTATTGCCAAGAAATGAGTCTCCTACCAAGAAATTGACAACCTCTTATTGTGGATTTCCTGTCAAGATTTGCTCCAGCATAGTCACTATCTGAGTAGGATTCCAGGTCAAATGATGACACTCTAGGATACCAAAGACCCCAGTTTGGGTTTGCCCTTTAGGTACCTAAAGATTCTCTTGGACAGCCTTCGGATGGGAGACTTTAGAGTGACCTGAAACCTAGAACACGCTCAAACTGCAAACATAATGTTAGGTCTAGAATGCAGTCAATACATTAAAGGAGCCAATCATGGAACTATAGGAGATGGACAATTCCATTCTCTGGCTTCTCATCCTTTGACTAAAGGCTTCTGATGTCTCCAAGTGGTTTCGTACTAGCAGTCTTTTTATACATTTGCAAAGTCAGAACTTCTTTAGGATTTTGCAAACTTACTTTTATCCTGACTAATAAAGATACCATCTGCCTTCTGTTTGACTTGTAATCCAAGAAAGAAAGTGAGCTCTCCCATTGAACTCATCTAAAATTCACTCTTCATTAATGCTTCAAACTCATCACACCAAGATTTCTTTGTAGACCCAAAGAATGATATATTCCAATAGACTTGTACTAATATGATATCATGTTTGTCGTTCTTAATGAAAAGAGTCTTGTCAATAGTTCCTCTTCTATATCCATTCTTTAACAAGAAAGTAGATAAAGTAGCATACCAAGCTCTGGGAGCTTGGTGTAACCCATAGAGAGCTTTCACCACTTTGTAGACCTTCTGAGGATATTTAGGATCTAGAAAACCTGGTGGTTGAGACACATAGACCTCCTCATCAATTTTGCCATAAAGGAAGGCACTTTTCACATCCATTTGATAAACTATGAAGCCCATGTAAGAGGCAAAGGCTAAAAAGATCCTAATGGCTTCAATCCTTGCCACAGGAGCAAAAACCTCATCATAATCTATCCCTTCCTCTTGCCTATGTCCCTGAGCAACTAACCTTGCTTTATTTCTGACAACAACTCCTCTCTCATCCTTCTTATTTCTATAAACCCATTTTGTTCCAATAGCCTTCTTCCCATAAGGCAAATCTACAAGAATCCAAACTTTCTGAATCTTGAACTGCAGCAATTCCTCTTGCATAGCATCAACCCAACTTTCATCTTCAAGTGCTTCTGAAATCTTCTTGGGTTCACTTTGAGACAAGAAACAAGCAAATAAACAATGCTGGAAGTCCTTATGATTATTTCTCCTTTGCTTTTGAACATAACTTACAAAAGCATGGGCTCCAGAACTTTTAGTCACTTTACTTCTTGTTTGAACTGCTGATTGTGGATCTCCAAGAATTAAAGTAGAAGGATGAAAAGAGTTGATCCTTGATGTGGGAATAGGACTGACATTCACAACAGATTCTAAATTTGTGAAATCAGCCACTGCACCCTCATCATCATAAGATGAATTGGTAAAAATACCATCAGTAGGAGTTTCATACATGTCCTCAAGTGCTGGTATTTCTGAATCATCTTGGTCAGGATTGGGTAGATCACTATCAGTACTGGCGGTACTAACTGGTGTGCTAGCAGTATTAACTATGTTAGTACTGCTAGGTTTAGCAGCTCCTGCTTGTAGAAGCAAGTCCTCAGTTTGTTGAGCAAACTCCTTCTTGAGAGCTTTAGCTGCATTATTAACATCCTTTTCTTTCCTCTTAATTCTTTCAAGTTCATCCAAAAAGACTTAATCCTCCTTATCTATTGGCTTCCCATTTGTCTTTAAATCATGATGTTTGGTAGGTGCATCACCTGCAACCTTTTCTATTGACCTCTTGACAGTTGAGGAATAAGAAGACCATATTGGCAGTACAAAGTAGTCTTGAGTAGATTCATCTTCTTTTTTAGAATCCCTTGCATCAATAATGTCTTATGTACATGCATTTTGATTAGCTTCTTGTGGACCTGCATGTTTGTCAACTTGATTCTCTAATCTTACAGGTTGATAATTCATAGAATCAGTTAAATAATCAAGATCAAATAGCCAAGTTGGTCATTTCCCTGCAACATGTGGTTTATTCTCTAAAAAGGTTATGTGCAGGTTTTCTTCAACTCTCTTGGTTTCTAAATTGTATACCCTAAAAGAGCCGTGCTTTGTAGAGAATACCCACTTAAAACCCTCATCTGATTTCCAGCAAACTTTGCCCAGTGGTCAATGGTATTCAAGATGGTTTTACATTGGACCCAAAAGGTCTTATATAACTTATAATTGGTATCTTACCAGTTAAAAGTTCATAAGGTGTCTTATTATGAGGCTTGGTCACTAATACCCTATTTAGAACATAACAAGCAGTACTAACTGCTTCAGCCCAAAAAGTGTTAGGTAAGAATGAATCTGCAAGCATGGTCTTTAGCAGCCTCAATAAGGGTCCTATTCTTTCTCTCAAAGAAATAGGTTCGGAAGCTACTGAAGTACCTGCACTCAAAGATGAAGAGTTTGCACAAATAATAGTTTTAGGATTATGTGTTTCCTTTCCTAATGGTGAAGCACTATCATTCGTGTTGTAAGGGGTTTCAACTGGCTTTCTAATGAGAATCCACTTAAAACCAACATGAGTAAAGATTCTATCCGTTGGTTTCCATGTAAGACCAAATCTAGGAGGCGTGGTTTTTAGATACACAGTGGAAGGCTTATTTGGAGAAAACTTTTGTCCTATAGGGATATGTCTGTCATGTTTCTTACAATCACTTTTCTTTTTACGGACATATATCTCTTTATTGTATTATAGGAATATGCATCCTTTTTCTATGCAAAGGCACGAGAATTTACCTTTAAGAGGTATTTTAAGATGCACTCATCGTGATTTGCACTGTAAATGCACTTTCTACATGTAGGACATGCCAAGTCTTTTGACTTCAAGAAAGGCTTTTGATTTCTAGGTTTTTCTGCTATGTGAACAACTTTGTTTGTTACCCGACTACTCATGGACGGTGGCCAATTCCTAGGTTGTTGATACGAGTTCCTAGGTTTCGGTTTGCTACCATTAGCAGTGCTTGGTAATCTAGCAGGAGTAATCACACTAGGTTTTAGATTCAAAGCTTTGTCTTTCTGAAGTTGTGCCTTTTTCTTAGCTTCCTCTAGGTAGTAGTTATGAACCATGTCATTTAAGCCTACAGATTCTTTTGATGACTGAAATGATACATGCTTTGGGATATTTCTAGAAGGGTGAGATGCATTCACATCATAAGGTTTAGCAAAAGACGATTTCCTAACTTGAGGCCAAGAATGTAGAGTGATTGGTTTTGTCAAATCATTTGACACACTAACTTGGGAGGCAAACTGATGTTTTGGAATTTGGGATCATTTAGATTTATACGCAGTCGGTTGTCTTATCAATAGTTAATTTCTGATTGTTTGCGAAGGCGGTTTTCTAAATATAGATGGTTTTTCAAAATTAGTATCCACACCATTTCCTTTAATCTTCTCAATGAGTTTCTTTAACTCACTTATGGCAATGTTCTTGTCTTGCAGTTGAGCTTTCAAATCTTGTATTTCAAAATATTGTTCACGTTCTTTTAGAAATACAGTTGGTTCGTTTTGTTTGCAAACTGTGTCATTTTTCATTTGTTCTTGGTATTGTTGTAAAGCAAGTTCAAGAGAAATCGAGTGTTTTTCTAATTTAGCAAAACTTTGTGAAAGTTTATTATAAACTTCTTTACTAACAGTTTCAGTTTGTTTAGAAAGCTTTCTTGCAAGACATTCACATTCTTTGATTTTATGAAGATACAAACATTGCAATTCACTTTGTCAGATTCAAGTTCATCAATCTCTTTTTCAAGTGATTGAACGTACTATAAATCTGTAAACAACTCTTGTTTAAGTTCATTTACAAATATGAAACTATCATTTTGTTTCTTTAGGGCACGCGGCAACAAACAAGTTTTCAAAAGCGATGTCATATCTTCAGTAGTTGGTGCACGAAATGCATCATGCGTATGTCTTTCCCAAGCTAAATCAACAATTTATTTGAAATGATTCATGTTATTAGTCATTACATTATAAGCTTGTCTACTCTTGCTTATTGATTTTTGAGTAGGAAGAAAACTGATGTTTTTAACTATGTGAGGTTTATTCTTTACAAAAGAGTTTCTTCACATTTTCTTTCGAACTTCATTTGCATGTGACAACTGATCAAGATATTCCCGTGATGGTGGTTTAAAATTTTCATAAAGACTGTTTTGTTTTGTGTAGTCATATGGTTTCATTAAGTTTTTATTCAATATTGATCTACTCTCTTGTTCAAGAGTCAAGGTCTCTTCCTTATCAGGGGAAAATCTGTTTGCAAGATCAGATGTGTCATATGGGATATCATCATACATGGCTTTTTAGATTGAGCTTTATTGAGGTACATAGGATTTGCAAAAGTTGGTCTTCCATTATATGTTGAACCTTTGAGAGCTAACATATGAATGGTATGAATTGACTGATTTCATTTATAAACAATTTCATTCAAAAATTCTAATTGTTTTTCCATCGTAATAAATTTGCCAAGATCGTTTTCTTCCTTAAGTTTCAAATCCTTTATTACCTTGTTTTTCTCTTTGACAAGACTTTCGTAACTTGATTTTGTTAAAAGACTGTTTGACTAACTTATCATGTTTCTCTTTGACAACAGAAATTTCATATGCTTTTAATTTCAAACCTTCTTATATGTCATGTTCTTTTTGAGCTAATAATTCTAGAGTTTCTTTTAATTTACGTTCAAGTTTGTCATATTCAAGTGTACGATCATTGTAAGTCTTGTACTTCTCAAGCTTAATCTCTTTGTTCTGAAGTGAAATTATGCATCTATCCCGAGTACTATTAAACTCCCCAAGAGTAATATTAGTCTCTTCAAGAGTAGATTTGCACTCTTTCAATTCTTAAGTCAGTGATGCGTTTGCGTTCCTTAATTGCTTTTGAATCTTTTTGTTTTCATCAATGTCAAATTTTAAATTTGCAATTAAGTTAGTAATCCCAACAAGCTCACTTTCATGATTATCAGCATTCTGGTCATCCTTGAATTCATTATTACACATATCTGATGAATCAGGTGTGGTATTGCTATCAACCTTTTCCATCAAAGATGTGTCATTCATGTTTTCAGGTTGCTCAGAATGTTGTGTTTCAACTGCAAACACATTATATTCAGCAGTATATGGTACCTCAACCATTGGTTCTGTGTCATAGGAAGGTCTGATATCCGTATCATCCCTAAAAGTGTTTCTTTCATTGCATTCATTCCTTGTCCTATCGCTTGTATTTCCAGATGTGTTGCTTTGATTCTCTAAACTTTGATCATTCATTAGGTCAGATACAATCCCACTGCTATCTTTGTCTCCCGCACTAGCATCTGATGCTTTAACCTCTTGAACCTTGCACTCTTGAATCTGCAACTTTCTTTCATTCAACCTTATCAACCTATTATGATTCTCTTGTTCATGACATGCTCTTTCAAAAATACATTGCTCAATGGAGTTCATGTTTTGAATTATTGTTTGAAGTGCATTCAATTTGCCTGAGTTTTCTTTTAAAACCTTTGCTTGCTTTCGCAGTTGTTGTATCTCTTGTTCACCTAAATCCAAACATGAAGATAAAGTATCATTCGTTTCCATTGTAACGTGAGTTGTGAAGTGAAAATAAATTGTAGGATCTTAAGCAGGTAAAGTGATTGTTGTTGTGGATTGAAATCAATTAATGTTCACGGGATTTTACAAATCTATGATTTAAACCGTCTGAGTGTAATTAAATTTCTACAATGAATTATACGTACCCCTCCCCCCCCCCCCCCCCCCCCACACCCCACCCCCAACCCACAACACCCCCCCCCCCCCCCTCCCCCCCCCCCCCACCACCGATGCCCCCAAGCACCCATTTAATTGTATACTTTAGAATCTTTCTCTTGCAAGGGTTTCTTTTGCTTGAGTTGAGTTTGAGAGCACGTTATGTCATGCTTGATATGATAACTCAAACTCGAAAAGTTCTTTCGTTGGCACCAAAGGTTAGTGACAAATGCTCGTGTAAACGCGAAGTTATTTTGCCGAGAAAGTCAAATTGATTGTGAAGAAGATTTTCGATTGGAATTAGTTGTGTTTGTTGCATGTGCAACTTGATATTTAGCCTTCATGGTAAGATTATCTATGTAAGAATTACTTTGCCCTTGTTATTGTGCCAATTGCTTGTATGCTCTTTGTTTCATTAAATTTGCACACGAAGATAAGGTATTTTTTGGTACATTTCATTTTGTACGTGAAGTGAAAAAATGATTTTAAAGGATCTTATAAATAAGTAGACGGCCTTTTGCCGTTATACACGTTCATTTAAACATGATAGTTTACCTTCTGTGTCTGACCAATCGAGTTGTGTTTACAAGCCATCAATAGCATAATCTTACTTCTTCTTCTGAGTGACTGAGTCCATCTATCCGCCTTCGTCACATCAATGCTTCAATACATACGGTTAAGAGTCTTCCTGCTTCCCCCGTAACCAGATTTCGTCCATCATCTGATTGCCAAAGTTCAACGCGTGTGTGGTGAATAATTCTTCTTCCTCACTATATACTTAGATTTCCTTGGGTTCTTACACTCTTATATCAAAATGGCCCTGTAATATCCCAACCCCCCCCCCCCCCCCCCCCCCCCCCCATGTTCTTATTGTCAGGCAATTGTAGCATTCGACTTTTGCGTTTTATCAAACAAACTCGGTTCTTTTGCCATCAAATATGTAGCCTCTTTTCTACTCAAGTCTTCTTTGGGCTAAGTTTTCGTAGAACTTATTTCATCCTCATCGGGAATAGCACTGGCAAACCTGCATGTTACAAGTCCTATTTCTCTAAAGTCATAATTTCTATCAAGTGTATTCTAGTCCTCATGATCCAGTTGAGGAGCACATTAGAGATTGATTAGCAAGGATGGTGAGTATGATGAAGTTTGCCTTCATATCTGTAAGTTTTGACAGAGAAGGTTCACAGAATGTGACGGGATCTTATAAGTGGCGTCTTACACTTAACGATAGCTATTAGGATGATCTGACTGGTGTTCTTCAGCAGAAGACATAGATAGCTACAGTTTTTAGATAATGTGACCCTAGGAGGATTGATTGCCTAGATAGAGCCTTGCTTTAGAATCTTATTCTCAATAGACCATTACTTATAATTATTTTATACAGATCATACAAAGCCTGAGACTGTCATCCTAGGTTGCGTCCTCATAATTAAGCGAAACTTAAGACCAGGCAGAAAGGTAGAGTATCTAAGATTTTCTGATTCTGCCCACCATCCTCAGTGGATGACACACTGCTCCCATGAATCTCTAATTTTGACCTCGAAGAACTTTGGAAACATCCATGTCATTAGCCTTTATGACTAGGCCCTTCTAAGTTTGATATCATAGGGAATCCATTAACTGTGTCTTTAAGATTATTACTTTCTGCATTCTCCTTCCTTTGATTCGTCTTGTTTCACAAATCTGGATTTGGATGCATCACCACATATCTTTTGCAGTCAGTTCCTATCTTAGAAAATCTATAGCAAGATGAGTCTTTCTGAGCTAGAGCCATAAGCCAAAGTTGGGTCCACCCTGCTTTTCTTTCCATCTTTCTTTAGGCTACAATTTCTTTGGCGTTATGAGGCAGAACCTGTGCATTTGTCTTGTGCTATCTTGTGGGGGGACCCATCACCCCCTCCCCCCCCTACCCCGAGATTGATATATAGACCATTTCATATTGTATTAGACATCCTTATGCATATAGGGATAGTCTGCTATGAGCTAAATAATGTTGCCGGCGATTTTACATGCGGACCGCATATGTCATATTCGTCACTTTGAGCAATAGGACAGTTTTGATAGGCTTGATAACTGCTTGTGAGGAGTTTGTTGTTGTTGAGTTGTTTTTGCTGATGATTGATGGCCTGGATAGGCTGGTGGTCAGTGGTGGAATTTCATCTTGTGCATCAGAATGTATCGTAGTCTTTGAAGCTATGGAGATTGTATGTTCGATCAGCCCCGATTTGTGTGTGTCTTCCTTCTTCAGAGGTTTCTTCACAGGCTCTCATGTACCACTTTGTTGAGTCGTTGGCCTGGGGGTTTTTGCTATGGGGGGTTTTTTAAAGGGGTGGGTGGGGTCTGGGTTGGGTTTTTCTTTTCATGGGGGTGGTGGTTAGACCTCATCGAACTGAATAAATTCTTTGCAGCCATACTAAGGGTGAAATAAGCAACTTGAACTTATATAATACTAGTTTGATATATAGAAACGTCTGACTTGCATGAATACTATGTGCTAATGCGAATGCATCTAACACTAAGGTATTAAGAAGAAACAATGAAAATAGTAAATAATGATTTATTTAATCTGCTTTGAGTGTGATATAAGAGTTTTATAAATATAAGATATGATTGTATGAGATGTATATTGAACTCGATATCTCATAACTATGGCTCTCTGATGGGAATTCCTTTTATAAACCAAGGAATAACTCACTAACAGGCCTTACAAAAACGCGTAACAGATAATTACATATTTTTCTCGAATATCTACATACATATTCTAAACTGTATTCTAATCTAATTACTATACTAGCTAGCTATAAACTATTGACTGATCAGTATTAACACTTTGTACTGTCAGTATAATTATAAACTATTGGGCTACTAAACTTATTATTACTTACGGATACTAAAGTTAGGAAAAATTATACATTCCCAACATTATATCGTATTAATTGTATCTATAGTTAGTATTATTCCATTATATAGACATTAATTATATATAGTTAAACTATAAGTTATTTTATATTATATTATATTACCTATATCAAAAATATTTACTTATACATATATAGTATGATAACTATAATTAAGCCACAATAATAGTTGTTGAGTAATTATTAGACTGATTTGAAGAATAAGAAAACTACTTTTTACTAAAGTAAAATCCGAAAACCTTCTCCGGACAGTGTAGTCACCAACGAGACGGTGAATTATAGCATATATAATAAATACTTAATATATATTTAATATATAACTAATAGCCAAAATATCAAATAATAGTGTGAGTAAGTATTTCGTAAGGTTTTGAAGAATATTACTTTTTACTAAAGTAAAATCCAAAACCTTCCCGGGTCGTAGTCCCAACGAGGCGTGAATTAAGAATCGTGATTAAGTTTGTGATCGCGTATTTGAATAATCGAATTTTGATTTGAGTTTGGATTCTATTTCTACTAACAAAATGCAAAAAAACAAATAAAAGCAAGCTAAAAACTAAAGCAATTAAGATTTAACCTAAAAACGTTAACGGGAATCTAAAAACGCGACTTAAAAACCTAAATTATCGAATTTTAACCCTAGAAATGCAAATTTAATTTATAAAAGTCCTAAATGATTAAAAATAATTTTAGAAAAAAGAATTATATTTTTTTGACTTTTATTTTATTTATTATGAATTAAAAACAGTTTTAATCTAAAAATATTATAAAAAATATTAAACTAATTTAGAAAAATCTGAAAAATTCATGAAAAGTACTTTGAACTATTCTAGTCCTAAGAAAAATAAAGTGGGTCAGACAGCTTATTGAAATAAGCTGTAAATAAGCAAATAGGGCTGGTAAGCTTAAACTGCCAAAAAGGGTATAAAAGAAAAATAGTGAGAAGGGTTAACGAAAAAGACCCAAGGGCGAGTTGGTAGTGAGTGAGTGTGTTAAAGTGTTGGCTATGAGAAGGGGGAGGTCACAGGTTCGAACCCTGTGGCTTCCCTTTTTTAAAAACCTTTTTTTATTTTTCTTTTTTACAAACTAAAGAACAGGGAAAAATAAGCAACTTTGAGAAATGAACTTTTTTCAAAAACTTAAAATAAGCAAGAAATAAGCTAACAAGGATGACAGTTTTGCTTATTTTTAATAAATGACTAAAAACCAAACTGCTTGACTATTAAAAACTAAATAAGCAATTACAAAATCTAAATAAGCTAAAACAGGTAAACTACTAGACCTAATAAGCAGAGAGGGACAAAAAAAGAGCTAAAAGAATAAGCTGAAAAAGCAATAAAAGCATTAATACAAATGACTAAGATAAAGGCTTAAAGGACATTTTGACAGATTTTTAGCTTAAGTTTAAGACCTAATAAGCACTAAAACTGACTTTAAGCTGAAAACAATTCAAGCCCTAGACCTAATGAGCATGAAATATTAATAATAAGTAACTAAAATAAGCTTAAAAGGACTTAAAAAGCATTAAGACAGTAGACACCTAAAACAGATAAACAGGTTAAACCACCACTTTTAATGTTAAGATAAAGGACTAATAAGAAAAAGAATTAAGCTACAAATTGAAAACAGATGAAGATTGGACACTAATAAGCACATAAAAGCAAGAATCAAGCAAATAGGATTAAAGAATAAGCTAGAAAAAGACTAAATGAAAGTGACAGATTACTTGTTGTTAGCTTTTTTCAATGTTTTAAAATGGCTAAATTCAGCCCTAAATTAAGCTAAGCAAATGAATACAAAACTTCAAAATAAGCTTAAACAGATTAAGCTTATACTATAAAGAACTTGTGCACTAATTTTCAAACCCTAAAAATAACATTAACTAATCTAAAATTGAGATTGAAAAGTAACTTTTTAAGCTTGAAAACTGAAATAATCATTTGACAGGTTGACATTTAAATCTTAACAAGAAAAATGCACACTTAACTTACTCTTTTCCTACTGTATTTAGAAACAAAATGTAAGCATAAACAAGACCTTAAAATAGCTTTTAAGCAAAAATCAAATATAAACAGTTTGAAAACCTTTTGATTCTGCAGATTGAATTTTGTTAAAAAAAACTCAATCTAATATAAAACTTAATTCTAAACTTATTAAAACTTGTATTTAAAATCTGAATTTAAGGCTAATCAAATGTAAGATTTCAAGATACCAAAAGTGCACAAACAGTACCTTAACTCTTGGTAATACTGCCTAACCCATAACTCCCCTTCTTTCAATTCTTAAGATTCATTTTTCACTAATTTGGACTTAGAAATAGTTATAAAAACTAAAAAACAGATTAAGAACAGGTTATATATGCAAAATATGCAATTAATCACAGAGATAAGCCACTTTAAATTAAGCATTAAAATAAGCAAACCAGATTAAGCAACTTTAAGCTAAATAAGACAGTTTATATGAAAAGTTTAAACTAATGAGATATAAACTAACAATAAGCACTAAATATCAATAAAAGACAATAATAAGCATAATTAAGCAGTTCTAAACAGTAAATAAGCACTTGATAAGCAATAAGCAGATTTAAGCTAAAATGAGAAAATGAGAAGAGTACCTTGCCCTTTGCTCTAAACAAGGGCAAATAAGCTCTCAAGGAGCTGATCTACAAGCTCCAGGTTATCATAGATAAGCTGGTAAAACTCATAAGCCCATCCAAATCTGGCTTATAATATATACTTAGCTTTTTAGTGATTTTTGGTGAATAAAAGAAAAACCTTAAACAGTTTAGCTATGAAGAAGCTAAACTGTTTTAAGAGACAGCTTTGTGAGATATGAGAGCTTATATGGGCTTATCTAACTTCTTCGAATCATAAATTGTATTAATCATAAAAAGCAGAATTTAACATAAAACTCATAATTTCATTAACACATAAAAAAATATTACAAGACTTTAAATAAAGTTACAATAAGCTAATATAAACTAATTTAAGCTAAAAATTACAATAAAAGATAGACGCCCTAAATTCTGCCCTAATGGCCACTATTTATAGACGAATGAGAAGGTCCTAAGTCTTGGACTTGTGTTTCTTATATGAGAGGGAAAGAGAGTGCTCCCCACGCCTTCAATTTTGAGCCCTTGATTCTTCATTTGTGTTTCTTTATTTTGATCATAGCCATTAATCTTGAAAACTTGTCTTATCAGCCAATCAATCTTCATAGGATTGCCAAGGTGGATTTGTATTATGGGGAAATGTGTTAGTGGGGTGTGAGTTTGTTTTGTCAGGTTGCAGGGTGAAATAAAAGAGACTGGTGAATAGTTGGTTTTGGCGGGAGAGTGGTTTAGGGGTTTGATTTGTAACGGGGTTAGGGGTAAAGGACTAACGATGTAAACCCATAATGACTAACGGTGTAAGGATCAGGGACTAATTGTGTTAGTCCCTAAGGACTAACGGTGAAACAGTTAATGGGAATTATGGTTGGGCTTATTTTGGGCTTTTTGTAATGGTATTGGGCTGGATTTTAATTAAATGGATTTAGGGGCTTATTTAGTTATATAAAAGGCTTAATGGGCTGACTTGGCCCATTAAGTTGGGTATGGGTTGGCCCATTTAAGATGCACACGTCTTTGGCTTAGACTTTTTAACGCTCCTTATCTATTCTCCGTGCTTCCAGGTTTTTTTTTTTTTTTCTTCCGTTTATTTATTTTTGTCCTTAGTGAATAATCGCGTTTCTCTGCACAATCATAAATTATAAAACACACAAATACAACGTATTTTTGATATATTTTGGTCATGTTAGGCTCATTTTATTAGGCAAAAGGTATGTGTATTTAAGCACATATATAGTATATAACTAAAATAATCAAATAATAGTATGAGTAAGTATTCCGTAAGGTTTTTAAGAAGATTAATTTTTACCAAAGTAAAATCCAAAACCTTCCCGGGTCGTAGTCCCAACGAGACGTGAATTAAGAATCGTGATTAAGTTTGTGATCGCGTATCTGAATAATCAAATTGTTTACCATGATGGAATAACCAAAAGACCGACCATATACTTAAATTTATAGAGTTATAAGGTTGTTAGGCATAGGTATTCAAATCCTATGATCCAGCCATAATCAGAGGGATCTACCCAGGGATATCCACTAGTTAGTATAGAAGTCCTTAGGTATGATACAAAAAGAGTAAAAGTGAGAATAAGGGAATAATGCCAACTGAGATGGAGCTAGCATTGGAATAAACCCAACAAGGTGTTATTTATGAAGTCTCGGTAAGCATTGAAGGGGTTGAAGAATAAAAAATAAATGTAAGGATAAAGGGTGAAAAGAAAGAAGCCCTCCATACACTTAGGCAGAAACCGAGTCAATACATAAACTGTCAGAAACACTAAGTTGTTGGCTGACATTGAAGACAGTTTAGACCTAGTGACGTTATGCACAACCCTCCCCAGCCACTCAAGGTCTCTCAACAAACTCTTGTTTCATTTTTCACAGAGATTACATACATTTCTATCTACTTTCTCACTCTGAGTTAGTTGATATTGAAAAGGTGGCAGTCTGCTCCAGCCTACGATAACTAAAACCAAAGTGCACTATTGAGTCTAGAGCCAAAAGAGATCATCCATAAATCTCATTAGGACACCTGTCAAAATTATGCTTGCTAAGTCACACAATGTGAATAACAAGATATATATTAAGAGTCCTACGCATTATTCTTGTAATTTTGCCAGAACATCTGAGTGATATTACTCACAGTGAAGATGGAAATCCTACTTGAGCCAACATCAAACAAGCTTATGGTAGGTGACTTGTGCGATTCTATATGAATCAAACTTGTGACAACTGGAAAGAAACGATGGTGCGATTCTATAAGAATCAAACTTGTTCCAGGTTATGAATTAACGATTGATGATGAATTTTGAAATGATTAACACTCTTGATGTGTCACAAAACCACTTTAGCAAGTGAAACATCGATTGATTTTTCAAATTGATTTTTCTATTCAATCGGTGAGATAGTAACTCACTGGTTCACTCTTATCGTGTTGTCTGCTTTGAGACGTTCTGGTAATGAGAACATGGTGAGTTTGATGAATCAATGCATATGTGTTAGAAAGATTCTATACTTCACTGGAAAAACATTTTGGGACCTGCATTTTGTAAAAACTCTAATTATAATGAATGATAACTAAAGTTTTCCAACAACGTCTCTTTTAAAGTTATTTTCTATGATTATGATTGTTGTATCCATGAAGTAATACCCCAGATTATCTTATGCTACTATATTGTAAAAATGGGGGTGTTACAGAAGGTACCTAATTCCAGCTGACTCACAAGATTCATAGCCACATGCTCATACCCGACCGATAAACATAAAGACATCATGAAAGTTCAAGTACATGTTTCAAGACTTCCGCTACTCTGATACCGTACGTCTTTCTTGAAGTGACGAAGTATTAAAGTCAAAGAATTTCAAAGAAGTTTTCGTCACTCTGATACCAAACGTCTTTCTCAAAGTGACAAAGTGTTATAGTTAAAGAACCTCAGGAAGGATGCAATATTAAAGCTTTTCAAGATAACATATCAAGAAAGGTATGAGCATGTCGGTCCAGAAGTCACAAGTTCACAAGATGGCAAATCGAGATTATGCTTAGTTGATGATCTCAAGGTGTTCAAGATCACATTTAAAATAAGCTAAGGATCAAGCTCAAGACCTAAAGTCTATGATCACTACATCAATTCACAAGTTAATGATTGAAGTTAAAGACTACGAGCTCAAGACTAAAGTAGAAGCATTGTATGCTAAGTTTAAATTTTTATAAATTGGAGTGACCTCCCTTAGGAGGAGATTATTAGAAACACAAAAAGTATCAGTCACTTCCAATAATAGTTAGTCAAAGCCCGTAGTTAGTCCAATATATGATTTATAATCTAATAGGGCCAAAAGGCCCATGGAAAGCGCACAAAGCCCTTCTATGGTCGGCCATATGTACTATATAAACACCTCTCCATGCCTTGGAGGGGTTGGTTGGTTGGTTGTATTCTCATTTCACACTTAATGCATTTTCTTTCTTTTACTTTCTCTCACTAGAAATACATCATTTCTTCCACTTTCTCTCTCTAGTTCTTGCTTGATATTAAAGATTACTTAGTTCCTACACCCACTAACACCACTTTTGCTTATTATATCTGATTACAAATCCACTAGATAAGTAATAAGCTAGTGACCATTGAGTTTAAACATCCACAATGTCTCATCCCCTCTTTTATGCTTCCGTTTCACATGCCTAGAACGTGCTTAGGCTAAGTCACATCCTAACTTGTCCCTATAGGAATAAACAAATGCAAAGACCATACTTTGATTTACCAAAAAAGAGATACAAGTCTTACACTCACATTTGCAAAACAAAAAAACACAAATCACTCCTTTTTCTTGCTCTCCTAACGGGCCATACTACAACACACAAGGAACATTTGGGTTTTGATTTTCTACAAGTATTTTTCAAGTGTTTACAAGGGTTTAGGTTAATATCAAACAAAAAGGGGTTTGAATTAAGATTTAGATTGTTTTCATCATCATCTAAATACATTCAAGGTTCATACAAAAATCTCATACTTTCATTCTACTTATTTTCATATATACATCTTGATTATTTAGTTAAATCACCACTTAGTTGATATTTTATAAAGTTTTGCAAGAAAATCAATACTTACACATAAACAAGTAAATACATATACATAGTGAAAATAAGTTACAAATATGTTAGGATATGAGAAAATACTTATTTTGGTATACAACATAGTCTAGATAATTTATTTAACAAGTTGATAATTTATTTGTTAATAAATTAGTTTATATAAGTTTTGTAAGTTAAATATTGTTCTTGACATTTTTAATTATGAAATGGAAGTGAAATAGATGGATCTAAATTAGTGGACTTTAATTATACAAAGGATGTTGTAGTGTTAAAACTAGTGGAGTTGTAGAAATTAAATCATGGTAAAAATCACAAACTCAAAACTTATATATATATATATAATTTGGGACAGCCGACCCTACTGGTCTTGGCACGGACTTCTAGGCAGTTTATAGACCCAAAAATATGTTAGTTCATCTAAACATGATTCTGTGCATATAACGAACTCGAAAAATAGACTTAAAACGAAGGAGATATGAATTTTTAAAGATACCAGTAACTATTAAATTTTTGACAGCTTTTAGTAATACTCTAACGAGCAGGTCAGTTTATAAAACTTGATTTTAAGGGCTTTCGGGTCCGAATCGGCTTAAGTATAAATCTACAATGTTACTCGGAATAATAATTTACTATGAGCTCAAGAATTTCTAAGCCTAAAAGTGTATTAAAAGTGAGTAAATCGTCATTAAAACTAGATAACTTTTTATATAAAATTCCTGCACACTTTTATAAAAGTATACTTGCTGTTAACAATTTAAAATGGCATTTACGAGTGTTTTCGGGTCTGTTTGGGCCATAAAAACCTTGAGAAATAATAGTGTAACATCTATATAATATTAATACGCGTTTTAAAACTTTATATATATTAGTTATAAAAGTAGTTAAACTATATATTTTGACACTTTACAAATACAAAAAATATAGTAAATCGAGCATAGGTCACTATAACCAATTTTCGGATTAATAATATATTTTTACAAGTGTATATACTTAGACATTAAACTACAAACTTAACGTACACATTACTTTAACTTACAAACAAAAACAAAAACTATTAGGTGGTGATATAACTTATTAAAATACATTGTCATATTTATTTCAAGTACATATTTCTTATACAACCTATATTTAATTAGGTTGCATCCCGGCTATTTGTGCCGACACTCATTGTTGATCATTCATTCATACATTCGTATCATTTCTTGAGGTGAGTTCATAGCCCCGCTTTACATGATTTTGATATTTTACAAATCTCGGGGTGAGATACATGTTTTGTTTTACATATGAACGCAAGTACATTTTAAATATTTTTATGAGTTGTCTAAGTAGCGATAACCCACCATGCCCACTATCATGAACTGTTAATTACTTGGTGTAAGCGCGAATGTTATAAATAGATCTATTTGGGATTGACATCCCCGTTCGGGTGAGTAGCGCTCACTAGTTTCGGTGGACCGAACTAACAGATGTATACCATGTCAGAACATTTTGGATGTTTCAGGTTAAACATCTACATTGGGTAGAATTATGTGTATTAAATTACATACATTGTTGAGCTTGAGTGTCATGAGCTTAGTGCAGTCATAATTACATTTTGTGATGTTATTTCACACATTGAAATCTTGCGGTTCAACATTATTTACTTACATAAACCTATGAATTCACCAACTTTATGTTGACAGTTTTAAACATGTATTTCTCAGGTAATAAATTGCTAGAAGTAACAAGATGTGCATGGAGTCTAAAGCTTTCAAGATTTCATTTCATGGATTTCTCATTGCATACAAACAATTTATCTCGTTGTACTATTTCAAGTTTTACATTTTGATGCTATATGGGACCACTGTTTAAACAATTTCTATTATAAATCAAATCAACGAGATTCATTTTCAAAACGACTCATTTAGAGGTTGTTCTTTTGTATCTTGTGCAATATATTCATGAAGTAACGCTCTCGAAAACATTAATCCGTTGCGACCCATTTTGTGGGTGTTACAGATTGGTATCTAGAGCTAAGGTTATGGAGAACTAGGTTGCATATTTTACCTAGACTATAACCATTTGCACAAACATTGCATCACATAAAACTTTTTCATGTGCATACACATTACTTGCTTACTTGCTTGCATTACTTGCTTACATGATTTATACTTGCATTTACTTTCCCTTACGTACATTTCACCCTTTGCATTATGCGTGCGTTTACTTTTTCCTTGCACATATTTTACGCTCGTTTTATATAAAGGTTAATTATATAAATACTATAACTTTTCTCAAGACATTATGAAGGATACGATAGCCTTTAAAACTCTTTTCACAACTTGACATAATACCATTTTACATAACATTGAAATTTACCATAGTCCGCCGATCCCTTTAGTTACCTTACTATTCAACTCCGAGTTTGAACACCCGCCTCATACTGTTGAAACACCTACGTCATCTTATGACCCGCCTTACCTAGTGAAACCTAAGTTGAGATTTTCTTTCTTAGACTCTATTTCCTATAGGATTTCGCATTCATACTTCTTTTAAATTTTCGTTGTACTATGTGGATGATTTTAAATTATCTATCAAATTAATGAGTCGTGAAAATTTCATCGATTTAATTCTCTATTTATTTATGCAAGCCACTCCCTAAAAATATTATAACCCTTCAAGCATTTTTACAACTACATTATAAACCATTTCACTACCATTTCGTTGTCTTCCATAAACTGCTTCCATTGTCATTTTATAAACTATTTTTTATCGATTTGCAAACTATTTGTTACCACATTATAAACTCCTTACTATTACATTATGAATTGTCACGTAATTCTCTCAAAAACTATTTTGATACCATCTCATAAACTATTTTTGTATCGTCTCATAAACGAAGTTGCTGTCATTAATAAACTATCTTACTATCGATTGATAAACCATTATTTTATAAACTATTTTACTAACATATAAACTAATTTCTTACCTAATTCATTATTACCTTATGAACAAATTTATTAGCAATACGTAAATCATTTTTCTATCATTTTATAAATATTCTTGCTACCATCTTATAAAATACTTCCTCTATCAATAATAAATCATTTCACAAACACTTTATAAACTATTATTTTTCTTGTTACCATTATGATAAACTATTTTATCATCATTTAGTAAACTACCACTTTATAAACTATCTTTCCTACCATCGTATAAACCATTTTGCTACTACCTATTGACCTATTATATTATCACAATGAAAATTGTTTTACCATCACCTAATGAAAAGTTTTGCTAACACTTACAAACAATTTACTATTATTTCATAAACCAAATTTACTATCATATAATAAAATAACTCACTGTCATTTTACGAACTAAATTGCTACCATATCATAAACTATTTTACGACCATTTATAAACCATTTCGCAAATATATTGTAAACTAAGTTACCAACACGTGCAAATTGTTTAACTATTATTTTGTAAACTAATTTACTATATAAACTATGTCGCTATTTTTCTACAAACTAAGTCACCATCATTTTACAAACTGCCCTTCCACCAACTTATAAACTATTTTTGACATCTTATATACTATCTTGCAAACATCTCAAAAACCACATTACCAACATTTTATTTTTACCTTATCGAACTATTTTGTTTCCATCACATAAAATATTTTACTATCACCTCATGAACTATTTAACTATTAAACTATCTCACGGTCATCTCGCAACCCATTTTGTTGTCATCCTATAAACTACCTTGTTTCTATCTTGTGAATTATTCTCATACTATAAAACTATTTTGATACTACTTTATACATAACACCATTTTGACAAAAACGAGCATTGCATCGTTAGTCCTCAATTATACATAGCCTGATCATCCATGTCTAATTCGGGAAGGACAATGCCATGCTGAGAGTAGTCACCTTAAAACTTTTGTCAAAATCAATTTTCTATAGATATCCCCGAAAAGTAAAAAAAAATGTGTGTATCCATAAAACGTATTTGTCACGCGAAACTGAATTTCAGGACGAAATTCTTTTAACACAGGGAGACTGTAACAATCCATATTTTCAGGTCATTTACGTCAATAAAGTTTCAAATATTTATTTTGAGCATTTACGCGTTTACTTTTAATTTCAACCGTTAAGTTAAATCGCGTAAACTAAAAATCAACAATCAACGTAAACCGGCAATAAATAAATAAAAGTTCACGTCAAATAAGTGTTATATTATTTTTGCGAAGATAATTTATAACTTTTCGTATTTTATTTTTATACTTTACGTAAAACGTTTACGTTTCACAATATTTAGCATTTATGCATGCATGTAAACTACCTTACCTTTCTACACTTAACCATATACCCACAATAATACTCAATACCCAAAATTTACAAAATCTTTACACACAAATAAGCCATAATTGTCCCCTCCCCTAAATTAAATACATATAATTCCCACTAACACCACTTTTGCTTATTATATCTTATTACAAATCTACTAGATAAGTAATAAGCTAGTGACCATTGAGTTTAAGCTTTTACAATGTCTCGTCCCCTCTTTTATGCTTCCATTCCACATTTCTAGAACATGCTTAGGCTAAGTCACATCCTAACTTGTCCCTATAGTAATAAACAAATGCAAAGACCATACTTTGATTTACCATAAAAGAGATACAAGTCTTACACTCACATTTGCAAAATAAAAACACACAAATAACTCCTTTCTCTTGCTCTCTTAACCGGCCATACTACAACACACAAGGAACATTTGGGTTTTGATTTTCTACAAGTATTTTTCAAGTGTTTACAAGGGTTTAGGTTAGTATCAAACAAAAAGGGGTTTGAAATAAGATTTAGATTGTGTTCATCATCATCTACATACACTCAAGGTTCACACAAAAATCTCATACTTTCATTCTACTTATTTTCATATATACATCTTGATTATTTAGTTAAATCACCACTTAGTTGATATTTTATAAAGTTTTGCAAGAAAATCAATACTTACACATAAACAAGTAAATACATATACATAGTGAAAATAAGTCACAAATATGTTAGGATATGAAAAAAAATACTTATTTTGGTATACAACATAGTCTAGATAATTTATTTAACAAGTTGATAATTTATTTGTTAATAAATTAGTTTATATAAGTTTTGTAAGTTATTGTTCTTGACATTTTTAATTATGAAATAGAAGTGAAATAGATGGATCTAAATTAGTAGACAATATTTATACAACAAGAGTTGTAATGATAAATTTAGTGGACTTGTAGTATAAAAATGTGTAGTAAAAATTCAAACTCAAAACTTATTAAGTATAATTATAGATTTGGGACAAACCGACCCATACTAGACTTCTGGCAAATGGTTCTAAGCAATTTAGAAACCTAAAAATGTGTTAGTACGTCTTAAGACGATTCCGGGGATATAAAGAACTTGAAAAACGGACGTAAAACGAAGGAGATATGAATTTTTAAAGATACCGGTAACTATTAAATTTTTGACAGCTTTTAGTAATACTCTAACGAGCAGGTCAGTTTATAAAACGTGATTTTAAGGGCTTTCGGGTCCGAATCGGCTTAAGTATAAAACTACAATGTTACTCGAAATGATATTTTACTAAAAAATTGCGAATTTCTAAGCCTAAAATGTATTCAAAGTGAGTAAATCGTCAATAAAACTAGATAACTTTTTATATAAAATTCATGCACACTTTTATAAAAGCATACTTGTTGTTAACAATTTAAAATGGAATTTACGAGTGTTTTCGGGTCCGTTTGGGCCATAAAAACCTTAAGAAATAATAATATAACATCTATATAATATTAATACATGTTTTAAAACTTTATATATATTAATTATAAAAGTAGTTAAACTATATATTTTGACACTTTACAAATACAAAAAAATAGTAAATCGAGCGTAGGTCACTATAACTAATTTTCGGATTAATAAGATATTTTTACAAGTGTTATATACTTAGACATTAAACTACAAACGTAACGTACACATTACTTTAACTTACAAACTAAAACTAAAACTATTAGGTGGTGATCTAACTTATTAAAATACAATGTCATATTTATTTCAAGTACATATTTCTTATACGACCTATATATAATTAGGTTGCATCCCGGCTATTTGTGCTGACACTCATTGTTGATCATTCATTCATACATTCGTATCATTTCTTGAGGTGAGTTCATAGCCCCGCTTTACATGATTTTGATATTTTACAAATCTCGGGGTGAGATACATGTTTTGTTTTACATATGAACGCAAGTACATATGAAACATTTTTATGAGTTGCCTAAGTAGCGATAACCCACTATGCCCATTATCATGAACTGTTAATTACTTGGTGTAAGCACGGATGTTATAAATAGATCTATTTGGGATTGACATTCCCGTTCGGGTGAGTAGCGCTCACTAGTTTCGGTGGACCGAACTAACGGACGTATACCATGTCGGAACATTTTGGATGTTGCGGGTTAAACATCTACATTTGGTACAATTATGTGTATTAAATTACATACATTGTTGAGCTTGAGTGTCATGAGCTTAGTGCAGTCATAATTACATTTTGTGATGTTATTTCACACATTGAACTCTTGCGGTTCAACATTATTTACTTACATAAATCTATGAATTCACCAACTTTATATTGACAGTTTTAAACATGTATTTCTCAGGTAATAAATTGCTAAAAGTAACAAGATGTGCATGGAGTCTAAAGCTATCAAGATTTTATTTCATGGATTTCTCATTGCATACAAACAATTTATCTCGTTGTACTATTTCAAGTTTTACATTTTGATGCTATATGGGACCACTGTTTAAACATTTTCTATTATAAATCAAATCAACGAGATTCATTTTCAAAATGACTCATTTAGAGGTCGTTCTCTTGTATCTTGTGCAATATATTCATGAAGTAACGCTCCCGGAAACATTATTCCGTTGCGACCCAATTTGGAGGTGTTACAGTATTGGTCACATTCCATCACAATGCCCTAATCGTGACCCTTCTACTATTCGTACTCGGCCATCCGCTAACTTTGCAAATATATGTGCTCAATCCTCTACTGCCTCTACAAATTAGCATTCAGACACTGGAGCAAATAGTCATGTGACACCTGATTTGGAAGCGATGGACAATTCAGAGGCATACTATGGTGACGACGTACTTTATGTTGGCAACGATAAGGGTCTTCCTATTCCTCATATTGGTTCATCTAAAGTTTACTCACCACAAAAAACATTTTCTCTCAAAAACATTCTTCGTGTACCAGGAATCTCCCACAATCTCCTTTTTGTTCAAAATTTTTGTCATGATAATGATGTCTCTTTTTAATTTCACACTTTTTATTTTGTTGTGAAGGACGAGTCTACACACACCACTCTTCTCACCAGACCTAGTAAACACGGTCTCTACACCATCAGTCTTCCTCAACTTAAATCGATTAATAAAGTATCTTTTTTAGTTGTACGAGCTTCCCCAGCCATTTGGCATAAATGGCTCGGACATCCTCATCAACGCCTTTTACGTTTTATGCTTTCTTATTTTTCTCTTCCTGTTACAAATAAAAGTTTGTCAAGTTTCTATAATTCTTGTCAATTGGGAAAATCTTAAAAACTACCTTTATATGTTTCTAAATTTCAAAGTAATAATATTTTATTCTTGGTTTATTGTGATGTTTAGGGTCCCGCCCCTTTGTTGTCTTTTGAAGGTCATAGATATTTTATGTTGTGTGTTGATCATCATTCTCGTTACATGTGGATATATCATTTAGCTCAAAAGCTGATGTGTATTCCACTTTTAAATCATTTGTGCAAATGGTTGAACGTCAATTCACCACAAAATTAAAGAATGTTCAAACTGATTGGGGTGGTGAGTTTCACAAGTGAGCAAAATGGCTTTGTTGAACGTCGCAATCACCACGTTGTGGAGACTGGTCTTACTCTTCTTGCTCAAGCATGTGTTCCTCAACTTTTTTGGCATTATGCTTTTGATATTGTTGTTTACCTAATCAATCGCATGCCCTCTCCCACATCGACAAACAAGTCACCTTTTGAACATATATTCAAACGGTCTCCCGACTACTCTTTTCTTCGTGTCTTTGGGTGCCTATGTTATCCCCATCTTTGTCCATACAATTGTTACAAAATAGATTTCCGTTCCACTCCATGTGTCTTTCTTGGCTATAGCCCCTCCTATCATGGATATTGTTGTCTTGATATCTCTACCGAGCGTCTTTATATTGCTCGACATGTTTGTTTTAATGAAGCATAATTCCCCTTCAATATCCCTAACACAACTTCCCCACCCTCTTCGAAAACATCTCCCTATTACTCCTCAAAATCACCTTATATAGTTCCTACTACTGACCATCCAAGTCCATCTTCATCGCGCTCACCGATTTCATGACCATCATCAATTTCACATTTGATTCCAACTTCTCAAACTTCTCCCGAGTATTCTAATGATCAACCATCTCCCGTATCAACTACATCGATACCACACCACCACCACCACCACCGCCTCCCATCACTCGGTAACGTTCTGCAAATCTTCGTCAAAACCCCAAACAACGGGTTCCCTACAATCATTCCGCAAATCATGTTATCGTCCTCCTCACTACCATCACTGAACCAACCTCGTTTATCATTGCCAACAACTCTCCGGAGTGGCGTCAAGCTATGAAAGAAGAGTATGATGCTCTCGTAAAAAATGAAACGTAGTCTTTAGTACCTCGTGCTTCTAATACCAATGTTGTTGATTGTAAGTGGGTATACAGGTTAAAACTAGACAAGAATGATGCTATCACTCGTTACAAAGAAAGATTTATTGCCAAAGGTTTTTGGCAACAACCAAGTATTGATTTTCATGAGACATTTAGCCCGGTTTTCAAGTTGAAAACTATTCGAGTTGTTTTATCACTTGCGGTTACTAACAACTGGCCACTATGCCAGTTAGATCTTCATAATGCATTTCTTCATGGAAATCTTAAGAAGTAGGTTTATATGAAACAACCTCCAGGATTTATTGATCCACAACGACTAAATCATACGTCTCTTTATGGCTTAAAGCAGGCCCTATGCGCTTGGTTTGAGCGCCTCTTAAAGGCTCTCTTCGATCTTCGTTTCAAAGGCTCCAAAACGGATCTATATTTTTTTATTTATTTGCGTAGACACACGCTTTTGTACATTATGATATATGTGAATGACATCATCGTTACAGGTAATAATAAGGGCACTATCGATAATATAATTTGTCAACTTGGATTCGCTTTTGCATTAAAAGATCTCATGTCACTTAACTACTTCTTGGGTATTGAAATTGTTCCTCATGTGTCCGGCATTTTCCCATCTCAAAAGAAGTATATTTTGGAGCTATTACAAAGGGATGGTCTTTCTAACTGCAGTCCCATGTCTTCTCCCATGGTTACATCGAGCTCACTCAGTTTAGATGACAATACCGCTTTCTTTAATCTAGTGAAATATCAACAAATAGTGGGTTCTTTACAATATGTTACCCTATCTTGGCCTAACATAGCTTTTGTTGTTAACAATGTATGTCAATATATGCATGCTCTGACCGAGAATCATTCATCTGCAGTTAAACGGATTTTACGTTATCTTTATGGTACAGTTGAACATGGTATGCTCATACGTCGTTCTTCTACTTCTACCCTTCAAGCTTTTACTAACATGTTATGGAAAGGTAATCTCGATACTTCTCTTGAAGCTTTCTCAAATGCTAACTGGGCTGGGGATTCAGATGATCGACAGTCCACAGGGGAAATTGCCATATATCTTGGTTCACACCTTATATCGTGGACTACTCGTAAACAACATACGATTTCACGTTCCTCTATAGAAGTTGAATACAAAGCTCTTGCTGACACTGTTGCTGAGCTCACATGGCTTCAAGCTCTTCTTCATGAGCTTGGTATCCCTTTATCTTCAACTCCTATACTATGGTGTGACAATCTTGGTGCAACATACTTGTCGCCTAACCTTATATTTCATACGCGTACAAAACACGTGGAAATAGACTATCACTTTGTTCGGGAAAAGGTTGCTCAAGGAGATCTTTGAGTTCAACATATATCTTATTAGGATCAATAATCTATATCACTTCACAAACATAAACATAAGAAATAGAGAGAGGAGATGGGAAGAAGAAAATGAGGAAAAGAGAGAAGATTAGATTAGAAAATGAGAGGAGTGTTTAGATGGAACATTACAAGAGAGAAAATGAAATGAACCAACACCCTCTCCACACTTGGAGAGGGGTATTTATACCAAGGGGAGGCCGGTCTTAAGAGGCTTGTGTTGGGCCATTTGGTATTTTCTTAATGGGCCAGGCTTGGGATTACTTTGGGCTTTAGCCCGATACACATACAATATTAGATTAATTAACGAACCCGATACCCGTTCTAGCCTATTACAACGTAGATTTAATAAAGACCGTGATTCCTTGTTCGACTCAATATTTTTTGAGGCTAACAATCTCTCCCGAAGCGTGGTCTTTGAATCTTGCTTCCTTGGACTTATGGAGAATTGCTTTGTCGTTGAGTTCTTGAGTCTTGTTCTTGGACTTTATCTTGTTGTACGCTTGTTCCTTCATGCTTTGTGATCTTTGATCTTGAACCTTTGTCATTGTTTTTTGACTTTGTCTTTAATTCCGAGATCTTTAAATCTTTCCTTGTTTGACTTTATCTTCTTTTCCATCTTGCGATCTTGTGTCTTGACCAACATGCTCATACTAGGAATCATCTTGAAAAATTGCTAACAATCTCCCTTGACAATCTTTGTCTTGATAATCTTGATATCTTTGGGAAGATCTTGAGTATCAGAGTTTGCGAAAGTCATTGTATTTAATTCTTGAGCTTTTTTTATTCTTGAATCTTGATGCTTATAGTATGTCTGTGTAGCTTGAGTATAAGCATATGGTAATGAATTGGACTCTTTTGGAATGAGGCTGCAACACCATCGTTTGTACCTGCATTTTAATGTTAGTAATAAACTACAAATATGGACGAATATGGCTTTGTCATTCGTCTGAATATGGTTTAGTTAACCTCTGGTTCCGTGAGGACCGACCTGCGATCAGGTAGATTCAATTTAGAAGAATCTCAATGACAGCGTTTCCAGCTTAAAGCGTAAGATCCTCTAACATAGATTTATTAGATTCACCATGCTTGCTTGTTCTCGTTACCGGAACGTCTCAAAGCAGACAGCATGGTAAGAGTGAATCAGATAGTTACTATCTTTCTAATTGAGTCGTTAATTCATTTACTGGACCAAATCGATATCTAGTTGACACAAGCTTGATTCATACAGAATCTCGCAAGTCACCTACCGTAGAGCTTGTTTGATGATGGCTCTGGAAGGATTTCCATCATCACTGTGAATACTAAAGAGTATCACTCTAATGTTCTGGCAAAATCACAAAGATAATGCGTAGGACTCTTGATAACAGCTTGTGAACTTAATAGTGTTCAACAAGTGTTTGTCTTGGAATGTGTCCTAATGAGATTTATTTATTGATATCTTGGCTCTAGACTCGATTGTGCGTTTTGGTTTTAGTAATCAGAGGCTGGAGCAGACTGCCACCTATTCAATATCAACTAACTTGGAGTGAGAAGGTCAATAGAAGTCATGTGTATCTCCGTGACAAATGAGACAAGTTTCTTTTGAGAGAAAATCGAATGGATGTGAAGGGTTGTGCAGTGCATCACTGGGTCTATGATGTCTTTCTTCAATACCAGATTTCATCTTTGTGAAAACTGATAGCATATGTATTGACTTGGTTTCTGCCTAAATGTGTGTGGATGGCTTCTTTCTTTTCACCCTTTATCCATACATTTATTTTTCATTCTTCAACCCCTTCAATGCTTACCAAGACGTCATTACTAACACCTTGTTTTGATTGTTCCAGTGTTAGCTCAACCTTAGTCGGCATTTTTCCTTTATTCCCATTCATCTCCAATCATACCTAGAGACTACTATTTCTAACTATGAAGTGTCCTTGGGTAGATCCCTCCAGTTCTAGTTGGATCATAGGACTAATACCTAACCTAACCACCTTATGACTTCAGAATCGTCGTGAATTAAGAGGTTGTTGGGTATTCGATCGTAACCATAAAACCATTTTGAAAATCAATCAAAATGTTTGATATAAATCAAAACGTTTAACACTTTGAGAGTTTCATTCTTTTGAAATGCTCCCCCTACACATGTGGATCGATATTTGAAATTTTTCCGCACATGGAGGAAAGAGTTATGCACTTAGAGTCTTAAAGAGCATATTTTTCTCGATCACATTTTAATCACAATTTCTCCCCCTATGGAAATAACTATTCTCTTAGTATTTTCATACCAACTGATTAAAATTTGAGACATGAAAATGTTGCATTGGGAGAAAAATGTTGACACCTATGTAGCATGAATTAATGGAACTTTTTCTTTAGCTCCCCCTCAATTTCACACATATGACACTAGTTGAGAATAGGATTATGACTTTGTAAATTCCATGTGAAATTAAGTTTGAGCTACTTGTATATGTTTTAACAAAATGAGTGTTTATATGTTATTAACATTTAACATATTTCATTTGTTTAAACATTCAGAAATGTTTTAGACACACAAAATAGACATGTAAGTATGTGTCTAAATGCATTAAAGCTTGGTTTTAAAAGCTCCCCCTCAAAAATAGATTCACTTATAAAAAAATGATTCGACTTTTGAAAGATTCATGAGGAGGGAGTGTTAAACACACAATTTTGAAAGATTTTGAAAAACCTTTTGAGAAATTCTTGAAAAATTATGTTCAACGGTTTTAAAAACCAATGTTACTTGGGCTCTAAAGACTTGGAAGTTGGAATGTCTTTGAATTTACATTTTGTGTCGGCTCAAGTTTGAGAAGTTGTTAGCTTCTCGTTGTTAGGATAAATGTACAAGATTGCACACTTTTCTTTATTTGAGGTCCGAGTTACAGTCTGAAGTAATTGTAAGTCATTGAGTTGAGCTACAAAACTTTGAATGTTTTGATTTAATAGCTCAAGGCCGAAAAGATTTCTCTTTTTGTTGTTAAGGATAAATGCACTAAAGCGTACATTTTCCTTTAATTTAAAGACCGGGTTGTTATCTGACATTTAATAACAAACCATCAAGAAAAATTAGAAATGACATGTTTTGAAACTTTTGAACTCTTGCTCGAACTTCATTTACACGCCCGTGTCAATATTAATCGACATTTCTAGGTAGGTAAATGTTATCGATTCTAAGAGACATGTCGAGAATATTTTTTTTAGAATTTTTTGATTTTGTATTTGCTTTTTGAAATTTTCTATTTTTGTATTTGGTTTTATATGTTTTGTATTTTTGTATTTTTGTATTTTCTTTTTCAAAAATATTTTCTAATATAATTAAAAATGGAATGTTTATACAAAGAAGTCGAGGATAAGATGTTTTCATTAGATGAGCCATGTAAAGAAATAGGTTCAGAAGCCTTTGAAGTACCTGCACTCAAAGATGAAGAGTTTGCACAAATAATAGTTCTAGGATTATGTGTTTTCTTTCCTAATGGTGAAGCACTATCATTCGTGTTGTATTGGGTTTCAACTAGCTTTCTAATGGGAATCCACCTAAGACCAACATAAGTAAAGATTCTACCTGTTGGTTTCCATGTAAGACCATATCTAGGAGGCGTTGTTTTCAAATACACAGCGGAAGACTTATTTGGAGAAAACTTATGTCCTATGGGGACCTGTCTGTCATGTTTCTTAGAATCACTTTTCTTTTCAACGGGCATATATCTCTTTGTTGTCTTATGAGAATATGCATCCTTTTTCTGTGTAAGGCACAAGAATTTACCTTTAAGAGGTATTTTAAGATGCACTCATCGTGATTTGCACTGTAAATGCACTTTCTACATGTAGGACATGCCAAGTCTTTTGACTTCAAGAAAGGCTTTTGATTTCTAGGTTTTTCTGCTATGTGAACAGCTTTGTTTGTTACCCGACTACTCATGGACGGTGGCCAATTCCTAGGTTGTTGATACGAGTTCCTAGGTTTTGGTTTGCTACCATTAGCAGTGCTTGGTAATCTAGCAGGAGTAATCACACTAGGTTTTAGATTCAAAGCTTTGTCTTTCTAAAGTTGTGCCTTTTTTTTAGCTTCCTTTAGGTAGTAGTTATGAACCATGTCATTTAAGCCTACAGATTCTTTTGGTGACTGAAATAATACATGCTTTGGGATATTTCTAGAAGGGCGAGATGCATTCACATCATAAGGTTTAGCAAAAGACGATTTCCTAACTTGAGGCCAAGAATGTGGAGTGATTGGTTTTGTCAAATCATTCGACACACCAACTTGGGAGGCAAACTGGTGTTTTGGAATTTGGGAACGTTTAGATTTATACGCAGTCGGTTGTCTTACCACTAGTTAATTTCTAATTGTTTGCGAAGGCGGTTTTCCAAAGATAGATGGTTTTTCAAAATTAGTATCCACACCATTTCCTTTTATCTTCTCAATGAGTTTCTTTAACTCACTTATGGCAATGTTCTTGTCTTGCAGTTGAGCTTTCAAATCTTGTATTTCAAAATATTGTTCACGTTCTTTTAGAAATACAGCTGGTCCGTTTTGTTTGCAAACTGTATCATTTTTCATTTGTTCTTGGTATTGTTGTAAAGAAAGTTCAAGAGATATCGAGTGTTTTTCTAATTTAGCAAAACTTCATGAAAGTTCATTATAAACTTCTTTACTAACAGTTTTAGTTTGTTTAGAAAGCTTTCTTGCAAGACATTCACATTCTTTGATTTTATGAAGATACAAACATTGCAATTCATTATAAGCATCGAAGTCAAATAATGAATGCAAATAAGAACACATAACATCCTTTAAAACACACTCTTAGAGAAGTAGATCATATATATTTGAAAAATTGGCTTTGACAGATTCAAGTTCGTCAATCTCTTTTTCAAGTTTTCAAAAGCGAGGTCATATCTTCAGTAGTTGGTGCACGAAATGCATCATGCGTATATCTTTCCTAAGCTAAATCAACAATTTATTTGAAATGATTCATGTTATTAGTCATTACATTATAAGTTTGTCTACTCTTGCTTATTGATTTTTGAGTAGGTAGAAAACTGATGTTTTTAACTATGTGAGGTTTATTCTTTACAAAAGAGTTTCTTCACATTTTCTTTCGAACTTCATTTGCATGTGCCAACTGATCAAGATATTTCCGTGATGGTGGTTTAAAATTTTCATAAAGACTGTTTTGTTTTGTGTAGTCATATGGTTTCACTAAGTTTCTATTCAATTTTGATCTACTCTCTTGTTCAAGAGTCAATGTCTCTTCCTTATCAGGGGAAAATCTGTTTGCAAGATCAGATGTGTCATATGGGATATCATCATACATGGCTTTTCAGATTGAGCTTTATTGAGGTACATAGGATTTGCAAAAGTTGGTCTTCCATTATATGTTGAACCTTTGGGAGCTAACATATGAATGGTATGAATTGACTGATTTCGTTTATAAACAATTTCATTCAAAAATTTTAATTTTTTTCCATCGAAATCAATTTGCCAAGATCGTTTTCTTCCTTAAGTTTCAAATCCTTTATTACCTTGTTTTTCTCTTTGACAAGACTTTCGTAACTTGATTTTGTTAAAAGACTCTGTTTGACTAACTCGTCATGTTTCTCTTTGACAACAGAAATTTCATACGCTTTTAATTTCAAACCTTCTTGTATGTCATGTTCTTTTTGAGCTAATAATTCTAGAGTTTCTTTTAATTTACGTTCAAGTTTGTCATATTCAAGTGTACGATCATTGTATGTCTTGTACTTCTCAAGCTTAATCTCTTTGTTCTGAAGTGAAATTATGCATCTATCCCAAGTACTATTAGACTCTCCAAGAGTAATATTAGTCTCTTCAAGAGTAGATTTTCACTCTTTCAATTCTTAAGTCAGTGATGCGTTTGCGTTCCTTAATTGCTTTCGAATCTTTTTGTTTTCATCAATGTCAAATTTTAAATTTGCAATTAAGTTAGTAATCCCAACAAGCTCACTTTCATGATTATCAGCATTCTGGTCATCCTTGAATTCATTATTACACATATCTGATGAATCAGGTGTGGTATTGCTATCAACCTTTTCCATCAAAGATGTATCATTTATGTTTTCAGGTTGCTCAGGATTTTGAGTTTCAACAGCAAGCACATTATATTCAGCAGTATATGGTACCTCAACCATTGGTTCTGTGTCATAGGAAGGTCTGATATCCGTATCATCCCCAGAAGTGCTTTTGTCATTGCATTCATCCCTTGACCTGCTTCTTTCATCTCTAGATGTGTTGCTTTGATTCTCTAAACTTTGATCATTCCCTGTGTCAGATACAATCCCACTGCTATCTTTGTCTCCCAAACTAGCATCTGATGCTTTAACTTCTTGAACCTTGCACTCTTGAATCTCTAACTTTCTTTCATTCAACCTATTCCGAATCTCTTGTTCATGAAGTGCTCTTTCAATAATACATTGCTCAATAGAATCCATGTGTTGAATTGTCAAGTTTTTGAAGGATTAAGCTTCCATATGAGTGTATTGTTTAAAGTCTTTTCTTACTTCTTGAGAATCTGAATCATTAATTGGAAGACTTTAACACCTCTGAGTGTATGAACTTCTGAAACTATGCATTGATCACTTTGATGGTAGACTTAGAATCTTTCTCTTGAAGGGTTTCTTTGTTGAGTTGAGTTTGAAGGGTTTTCATGTTGTTATGTAACTCAAACTTGAAGGTTCTTTCATCTGCACCAAAGAGTTGGTGAAATGCTCGTATAAACGCAAAGTTCATTGGGAAGTCGTGATTCGAAAGATGTTGAATTGTTGTTTTGAGTGCATTGAATTTGTTCAAGGAGTTTTCTTTTAAAATCTTTGCTTGCTTTTGCAGTTGGTTGTATCCTTGTTTCTCTAATCCCGAACACCGAAGAAAATAGTTTCTTTCGTTTCCATTTTGATCGGATGTGAAGTGAAAATGATTTTTAGGACTTAAGTAGGTAAAGTGATTAGTGTTGTGGTTATGAGTATGGAATTCTAGTTCACGGGATTTTACACATCTTGATTAAACCAAGAAAATAAGCGAGTCTTTCGCGAGATTTTACTAAATCAAAAGGAAACCCGTGAAAATAGAAATGTTGATGATTGAATCGTTGTTGTTGTTGAAGTGCTTGAACTTTTGTTAACGATTGATGAGCTAAAATTATTAATGGTTCATGGAGATCTCTTGTAAATTCTTTGCTTGTATTTGCAATTGTTGTATCTCTTGTTCATCTAAATCTAAACACGAAGATAAAGTATTTTTTGTTTTCATTGTAACGTGAAGTGAAAATGATTTGAAGGATCTTAAGTAGGTAACGTGATCTTGTTAACGATTGTTGAGCTAAAAGGACTAACGGTGAGCAAACGTTGAACTTTAAGTGGCTAACGGTTGATTAAATCACTAATAAGGACTTGCGGTGCAATACAGTTTCAAGTATGAGGGTTAACAAACAAAGAAAGAACAAATGGTGAATTGGTCTTTAAGTCCAGGGGCTGAACTTGTAAAATTTGAATTATAGTAATTAAACAAACGTTTCCCTCCTTTTCACCTTTCTTTTTTGTTTGAAAATTGCTTACAGGAACGATGGTGTTTCTCTTCTCGCGAACTCGTGTGTTAGTGATCGACAAAAACCAAACCCGTAACGATGATCATTGAAGGACCGCGATTCACTTGATATATGTTAGAAAAACCGTGAACAACCGAAACTCAAAACCCACAAAACCGTATTAACTCGAAATTGACTCTTTTAACATTGTATAAATCTATCACCCTATAACTTTCCTAAATCGGTCAACCTTAAGTTGTCTAAACCGGCTAATGATAAGTTGTCTAAATCGGCCAACCAACTGTGTCAATATCAGCTAAGCAACTATGTCAATATCGGTGAACCAATAATGTCTAAATCGGTTAATGTAACTGTGGCAATATCGGCTACATACAAACAAAAAGTACTAAGTCCTTTGAAGCTCTTTTCTTGGATCTATGTCTCCTTGTCCCTTGTTTCAAACCGTGGACCACAAATAATAAGCAAACCTAGAAAATAAGCTTCGTAATAAGCTTTTTATACCATAAAAAGCCACGAAAATAAGCTAAAAAATAAGCTACACCAGTTTTGAAGTAGAAAGAAAGAAGCTTTTTGAGTTGAAAATAAGTGAAGACCTCTTAATCCAAGAAAAATAAGCTTTTAGAACCTGTGAATGGAACTAAAAAACCACGAAATAAGATTTTAACTAGAAATGGTTTTTATAAAAGAAATATGCTTGTGTTGGATCAGATAAGGAAATACACATGAAAGAAAGAAATCATGCTAAGTTTTTCATGCAATATTACCACAGAATCTGTTTTATAACCAAAGACGTGAGCTTTTGTTTGAACTTTTTGTATTAGATAAGTAAATAAGAAAGACAATAAGCCGAATGATAAAAAGCCTAAATAAGGCGTATCCAATAAGCTTAAAATCACCACAAACAAATCACCAAACCCACCCGAGGCTCTTGATATCACATGTTAGGACCAATAATCTATATCACTTCACAAACATAAACATAAGAAATAGAGAGAGTAGATGGGAAGAAGAAGATGATGAAAAGAGAGAAGATTAGATTAGAAAATGAGAGGAGTGTTTGGATGGAACATTACAAGAGAGAAAATGAAATGAACCAACACCTTCTCCACACTTGGAGAAGGGTATTTATACCAAGGGGGCCGGCCTTAAGAGGCTTGTGTTGGGCCGTTTGGTATTTTCTTAATGGGCCAGACTCAGGATTACTTTGGGCTTTAGCCCAATACACATACAATATTAGATTAACTAACGAGCCCGATACCCGTTCTAGCCTATTACAACGTAGATTTAATAAAGACCTCGATTCCTTGTTTGACTCAATATTTTTTGAGGCTAACATATCTACACATGATCAAATTGAAAAGCCATTACCAACTCCTCGATTCTTCTTTCTAAGATCCAAGCTGCAGGTTGTTGCCCGCCCTTAGCTTGCGAAGGCGTGTTAGACCAAACTAGATTTGATGGGCCGGTCCAATTATATAGATGGGTCGTACCTATTAGGTTATGTGTTAGTTGCTTAGTCTCTAAGCCATGACATTAGTACATATACATATACAATCTAATGTACAAATCACAATTACAATTACAATAATACATACCCTTTGAGGTTTTATAACGTAAACTTTTACGTAGTATGACATTATATATGTTATTATCAAAACATGAAGATCGTAAAATATAAATATCGTTTTTACGTGAATATTTATATTAATAATCTCTCCCTTTTTGATGATGACAAAATATAAACTCATATTAATTAAAAGTGTTATAAAAACGTTTTTAGTGTGAGTTTACTTCTCTTCTCCCCCTTTTTGTCGAAGCCAAAAGTGTTGTAGAGGCGCATATGCAAAATGTGTGACGAATGCACAGTAATGATAAAGACGTTTTGCAAGTGCTGCCCTTTGTTTGGGGCACCAAGGAATCGAACTATGGAGGCGTGCTACAAAACAAAGTTAGTAGACAAGCATATATATATATATATATATATATATATATATATATATATATATATATATATATATATATATATATATATATATATGACAACAACACACACACACACATATATATAGACATACAACCACCATCATCATCCGACACACAAATAAATAATGTCATTTCTATTATAGGAGAAAAAACATAAAAACAACAAGATGCATAAAAGCTAGAAAGATGTAAAAATAAACTAGAAAATAAAATTTTCAAATAAAAGCATTTCTAATATAATCCTAGGTGACTAAACATCATGGTGTTTAGTTTAGGAAGTAAGGTGGGTTGGACGAAGATCCAAGGTGGTTTCGGATGTAGGTGAACATGAAATTGATGCGTTCCCTAAGCATTCGTATTTCTTCCCTTGTGTTGGTGCAACATTGGCACAAGATGTGGTGAAGGTGTGGTATGTAATTTGGATTCACAAAGTCCAATATGTTATGAGAAAGGTGTTGGTGATTTTCTTTATGGTTGTGAGGGTGGTTTTCTTGGTTGTTTTGATTTCCCAAGTTGTTTGGTGGGAAGTAAGGGAGGTATTCTTGATGTGGTGCATTGTTGTAGATATTAACAAACTATGGTGATGGAAGGTTTTGATGTGGTAGTGATGTATGGGTAAATATCGGTGGTGGATGCGCAAAGCAAAGTGGTGGTAGTGGATGTGGGAAGCTCGGTGGCAAGTCATCCATGTTTGAAGCATAGGAATTGTGAGCTGGTGAGTTTTCTTATGAAAGTTCTTGAGGTTCAAATTTTATAGGAATGGAATAGCTAATTTGAGGTGGTGCAACTTGTGTTGGTGAAGGTGAAAGATTTTGTGAGGTACTTCTACTAGAAGTTGATATTGAGGGTACTTGTACTTGTGGTGGTGAAACAGACTTGTCTCTAGGGATGAGCATCAGTGCCGAAAAATCGGTACGGTATCGAAACTGTACCGGTATCGACCCCTACCGGTACCAATTCTCACTACCCGGTACAGTACCCGTACCATAAAATTTGCTTTAAAAAATTTGATACCACTAAAAATCGATACGGTACAAAAACAGAAAATCCCGATTTTAGTATCAGAATAAAGTGAGGCTTAGCTTTTTTACTAAACTTATAATTTAAGCACTCCTACATCCGTTTCATGCATAACTAACGATGAAAATATATCTTATGATTATTTTCTATGATGAGCGTCAAGAAAAATTAATGCGTATACATACGAAAAGTTATATGTCATTTTTGCACATGATTTAACCCATTTATATTGAACCTGGGACTAAGCACATATTGAAACGCTAGAAAGTACATGTCCATGCCACAGGGTGTGTAATCTTAGACCTAGAACTAAGCACATTGTTGTCAAAAGCATATATGATGTTAAACATTTTTGGTTGATCAACTTTTGTGGTTTAGTAAGCGAATTAGAAATGAACAGACTATGAGTTATATGCAACTTTGGCATACTTGTGCTGGTCCTCTAACCACTTCACCAAACAAAGAAAATGTGGTTGTATATTTTCCAAAAGGTGAGTTGGAAAAAGTTGCATCTCTTATGTAATCAAGTTTCGATAAGTTTGTTAATAATTACAAATGATTGGTTGTATAACGACTAACTGTGGTAGATTCATATAGATAAGCAGTACTGGTTTCGGTATACCGGTTTCCCAAACCCGGTACCGGTACCGGTATACCCTTCGGTTCCGGGATCGAACTACATATTTTGGTCGAGAAAAAATACGGTACCTCGAGAACGGCGCCGGTACGGTACCAAAATGGTATCCTGCTCATCCCTACTTGTCTCTAGGTGGTGGAGAAGGTGTTCTCTCATTTTGGTTTTCCTCACTTAATGTTTTAAGGTTGACATAGATCGTATATCTAATCCGTATTCTTGCGGTTTTTCTTTTGAAGTGTGTTGAAGAGGTGTTGGATGAGCTAGTCGTGGTGGTGATCTAGTGGTGTAGTGAGTGATATTGGATGAAAAGTGTGATCAAAGTGAGGTTGAGGATGGTGATTATAAGGGGAAAGTGGTGTAATGTTTTACATGATGGTTCTTAGATTATATGAGGCTTATGTTTTATCCCAAAGTTTAAAATCTACTTTACGATCAAATAGCATGAATAATAGAGAAAGTGCTAAAAGTTAAAAATCTGAAAATTTCAAATTTTGGCGCCTAAGTAACCCACGGATCCACCAACATCAAAGACGGATCCATCATCTTGGGATCCGTCGGTCCGTGATTGTCCAAAAAATGGGCAAAACCCATTTTTGATGGCCAAAACCCAAACCATTTAGCATGTCAACACTTAAGCCATGAACAACAATAGTAAATGGTCCTACAAAGTTAAAGATAACATACAATAGTTATCATCCTAACATGGAAATGTTACAAGAAGATAGTTGTCCAACATAAAATTTAAGTTATTTTCATTCATCACTCTCTACATCACTTGATAATTCTAAGTCATTGTCAAAGTGATCATCATAGCCCCCCATTAGTGCCATGGCATGAGGAAAAAGTTGATATTTAGCACTTTCAAAATATGGATACAAGGACATAGCGACATGGTAGAGGCGAGTTAATAACATTCCATAAGGCAATGGTGTGTTGGGTTGGATTTCAGCATTTACAATTCGCTTGGCAATGAAGTAAGCGAAATTGTATGGTTGTTCAGTGATGATGCAATAAAGCATGTGGGCACTAGATGCCGAAATATGTTCTAAGTTTTCCTCTACGCTTAAAACATTTTGTTGAAACTTCTCAAGTCTTTGAAAAGTTTGTGTTTTGAAATTGTAGTGGGTTTGAAATATTCGGCTTCTCCATCTTGCGTTACACGAAAATGGAGTGCTTTATTTGCTTTACGTTTATACATGAGATTTAAAACTAGTATATTTGAAAGTAAAAGCTTCAATATCTTCTTTTGTAAGAGCATCTAGGTCAATAATAACTTGAGAATGACTTAAAAATGGTTATTGAATTCGAGTAAAATGTTATTGAAAGAATAGATTGAGGAAAATTAAGTGGTTGAAAATTTAAGTTGTGCGAGGAAGTAAAATATTAAAAAATTTAAGTGATAAATACATTGGAGATGCTTTTATCTTTAGCTCTACTATCGTGTGTGGTAAGATTGTCCAAAAGAGACTTTGTTCAAACCTCGCTAGATAAACTAATTGGGACGCCCTGCGTTCACCAATTACACCACGACCCGAAAGCTTACTTGGGTTCTAGAAAATCGAGGTTGCGTAGTTTTGACGCCCATGCCTAAAAGGAGGATGGTTTGTTTTAGACAGGATGATCTATGCTAAATTGAACAAGCTAGATGGATAAATTTTGCAATTTACTCCAAAAGACTAAAACTTATACTATTAACCACCTAGTCAAACATATTATGTTGTTGTCCTATAGTTTATCGCTCGTTTGGTGTGTAGACGGGTTTAGGTTTAGGATTAAAATTTGAATTTGGATTTGATGTGAGTTTAAGAGAGAAAAAATATAATTTAAATTTGTATTATAATTTATTTTTAAAATATAGTTATTGAATTAAAAAATGCAAAAAAGGTAAAGATATAAATGAAATGAAAGAATATGTGGCTGAGATCTAAATTATGTCAATACCTCCGACAAAAAGTGTGAAAACCCACCAAAATTATCCGCTTGAAATCTTGGACATCATGCAATAATTTTCGGTTTCAAAATAGAACCAAACAACAAACTATGGATATTAACCCAATACTTTGTATCAAAACCCAAGAACCAAACGAACCCTTATTTTTTCTATAACAGCATCAATGGAAACTTGCTTTTTACCTTCTTCTTCGACATCAACAATTTATCTCCACAAATTCCCGCCAAATCCTGTACCTCGCTCTCGCTCACATCTTAAATTCACACCCGCCACGAAAGAACATCAAAAAACCCGAGTTTTCGACGAAAAAGATGCATTTCCATCATCCATACCACTCCACACCAAAAACCCAAACGCTATTTATAAAGATATACAAAGATTTGCTAAGCAAAATAAGCTTAAAGAGTGTTTAACTATATTGGATTATTTAGATAAACGTGGTGT
>BQNB010043647.1:32115-45383 GCA_026074375.1 Tanacetum coccineum | reverse complement strand
TTTCACCATTAGTCCCTTGGACTAACACAGTTAGTCCTTAGGGACTAACACAGTTAGTCCCTAACCCTTTACCCCGTTAGTCCTTAAACCATAACACCATTATCCTATTTACCCCAATTAAACCATTTACCCGCCAAGACAAGCCTATCATTATTCACCCGTCTCTTTCCCTTTGTTTTTGTGCAACCAGACAAAACCCACTCAAACCCTACCCCTAGATGAAGACAAGCTACCTTGGCAATCCTATGGAAGCTGATTGGACAATATCAACTCAAGGGTTATGATCAAAGTCAAAGAAACACAACAAGAAGAATCAAGGGCTCAGAATTAAAGGCGTGGGGAGCACTCTATTTCCCTCTTACAGAAGAAACACAAAGCCAAGACTTAGGACCTTCTCATTCGTCTATAAATAGTGGCCATTAGGGCAGAATTTAGGGCATCTATCTTTTATTGTATTTTATAGCTTTTTTTTAGTTTAAGATAGCTTATTGTAACTTTCTTTCAAGTCTTGTAAACGTTTTTTTTAATAATTAATGAAATTTTAAAGTTTTAGGTTAAATTTTGTTTTTAATGTTACTGAATTATATGTTTTAAAAATGGTTTGTTAAGCTCTTATAAGCTCTTGTTTCCCTTTGTTTAAACTATTTTAGTTACACAATATAAGGTTTTCGATAGCTTATAGTGATTAAGCCTTTTTCACTCAAAATCCACCCCTAAACTACCTCAGCTTATTTGGATGATAAGCCAAAAAAGGATGGGCTTATGGACCACACTAGCTTGTTCTAAACAAGCTGGAGCTTGTTGACAAGCTCTAAAAGAGCATGTGTTAGCCTTGTTTTAAGCAAAGGCAACTGTAAGTCACTTTTCTCATTTTAACTCATTTTCTGTTTTTGCTTATTTCTGCTTATCATTGCTTATCTGCTTAGATATGTTACTTATTTGTGCTTTTCTTATCTAAAGTTAGCTTAATATGATTAGTTATTAGCTTGAAATAGTTTAGAGTTAGTTTTTGATAAAATTTGCCTACTTTTAGTTAATGTAGCTTATTGTCTTAGCTTATTAACTAGAGCTTATTTCTTAGAGGTTATTGCTTATTAGACTTTAATAAACTTAGACTTTAATCTGTTTTCATCATTTGAGGACTTTTAAGATCTGATTTAAGCTTGAATTAGGAATTCATGTTTTTAAAGGGGTGTTTGGCACAAGCAGTAGCTATGGTTACCACTGCTTGAGCTTGTTTTGGCATTTTAGCCAAGTTTATTAAGCACTATTTAGGTCTTTTAATCTGTTTTAATAAGTTTTTATGATTTACATTTTAGTCTTAAGGTCTTATCTTCTAAATCTTAGAATCTGTGGTGTTGTTACTTTCTCAAACTGCTTATATTGAGATTATAAGTTGCTTTTAAGGGTTAAATTTTGCTCTATTAAGGTTAAATATGCATAAGATTGATAGAGTTTAAGGTCTGTAATTGTCACTTGTGGTTTTGACAAAATCTGTCCTATTTTCCTAGTATAAATTAAGCCTGTTTTTAATCTTAATTTTAAGCTAGTAATAGGTTATTTTAGGTTCTAAATTTGCTTTCACATGCTTATTGGGATACCTTCTTAATCTGTTTAAGCTTAATTTAGAATTTAAACTTCATTTGCTAGCTTATTATTAAGTCTGCAATTAGCTTATTTGTCTTTTAAAATCCAAAAGCATAGTTAAAACAATTTCTTTTCTCTTTGCTTTTTCTAGCTTTTAGCTTGTACTTATTTACTTAATTCCTTCTCATTAGTGCTTATTGGGTCTTGTACTTGTTTTGTTTTTGCTTTTTAGCCTTTTCTCAGTGCTTATTTAGTCATAATGCTTAGCTTAAAATAGTGGTTTTAGTTTTGTAAAAAGCCTTTAGAGTCTGCTATCTTTATGTTAATTATTGCTTTTCAATCACTTGTCTTTGCTTATTTCTTGTTCTAAAGGCTTATTGAGTCTTAAACTCAATCTGTTTTCACTTTTCAGCTTATTTCATGTGCTTATTTGCTTTTAATCTTAGCTTAAAAGTAATGGTTTTAGCTTAAAATCTGTTTGATTATGTCTGCTGTCTTTATGCTTTTCAATGCCTTTTAGCTTATTTTAATTGTTTATTCTTTGTCTTTAGTGCTTATTAGGACTAGCTAATTATCTGTTATCTCAAGTGTCAAAACAGTTTAGCCTTTTAGTCACCTAATAAAAAAAACCAAGTCTGTCACTATTATTTGCTTACTTCTAGCTTATTCTTAGGTTTTGTAAAAAGCTCCTTTTTTAAAGTTAGCTATTTTTGCTTATATTTTAGCTTTTTAAAAAAGAAATAAAAAAGGTTTTTCAAAAAGGGAAGCCACAGGGTTCGAACCTATGACCTCCCCCTCAACTCTACCAACACCTTAAAACTCCCACACAATACCATCTGCGCCCTTGGGTCTTTTTCGTTAGATCCTTGGGCCAGTTGGTATTTAAGGGAGTTTTTCCCTTATTAGTCATCAGCCCTTTTGGGCTTATTTCCAGCTTATTGAGATAAGCTGATAGACTCATTTTATTTTTCTTAGGTTTTTAACTGTTCAAAGCACTTTTTTTAATTTTCTCAGTTTTTTATAAATTAGTTTAATATTTTTTATAATATTTTTAGATTAAAACTGTTTTTAATTCATAAAAAATAAATAAAAGAAAAAAAAAAAAAATTCTTTTTTCTAAAATTATTTTTAACATTTAGGTGACTTTTAAAAAATAAATTTGTATTGTTAGGGTTACAATTTGATAATTTAGGTTCTTTTAACGCTTCGCTTAATAGATTCCCGTTAACGTTGTTTCGAGCTTAATTCTTGTTTAGCCGTAATTATCTTTTGTTTTAGCTTGGCCTTATTTCTTTTTTGCATGATTATTTGTAAAATAGAAAATCCAAATCAAAGATTTGAGTTCATTCAAATCACTGGCGCGTCACAAACTTAATCACGATTTCATAATTCACGCCTCTTTGGACCTCAATTACGACTCGGAAGTTTTGGATTTTACTTTGTAAAAGGTAATCCTTCCTAAAAACTCTCACTTTTCACCTCTTATTATTTGATTATCTTAGTTATATACTATATATGTATTAAGTAATTATTATATATATATATGCCTACGTAAATCATTGGGCGCATAAACAAAATTGGTATGGTTATGATACCCGAAGAAGGTACTTCGACTATTTTAGCTTAGTGTCGAAAAATACTGTATACGACTTGTAAGGTTTTTCTCCCAACGAGAAAAGAGCTTGTAGACTCGTGACGTAACTCCGAGTTGGTATCGAGAGTGACGTGGGTGAAGGGGAGCTTCGTGACCGAAACCAATATAAAACACCGTGTCTGGATTTGCATTTCTTTTACCTTATCGCTTTACATCTTTATTGCATTAATCGCTATATATTTATTATTTTACATTAAGTCAAATTTGTGGTGGATTGTTGCATAAATTTCGTGGAATATAATTGGTGTCGTGGATCGAAGTTAGATATTTGTGGGTGTGCATGACATGCTCTAGTATTATAGAATTATTAATCGAAACAGTCATCAATATTGCCGGTCTTAATTAATCAGAAATTTGATAACAAAGCATTTAAGTATTTAAAAATCGATGACGTTATCTCCCTCTCTAAACGATTCCACACCATACTTCTTAGCTTCCAACCATATTTACTACACAGTAGAATAGGAGCGAATTATAGAATATAGTATGCGCCGCGAGAGCGGCAAACTTTCTATAATCACAAGTGAAAAAAGCAAAGTTGGAAAAAATCACATGTGACTGAGATCACGTGTAGGAAAAATCACATGTGATTGAGATCATTTGTGTGAAGAATCACATATGATTTTATTATAATATTCAAATTAATGTTTAATCACATGTGATTTTTTAAAAGTTTCAACAACGAAGAAAAAAGAAAGAAAAAAGACGAAAACTGTAAAAAAGTTGAAAAAAACAAAAAAAAATGTTTGCCGAAAGTATATCAAAGTGCCCATATATAGAAAGATAATTAAATGCTTGTCGTGATTGTATATTTTTTTCACTTAGCGATTAACAATTTAATAGATATTAAAATTTGAAAAAAAAGGTTAAACATATGATTGGAAGAAAGAGGGGGGAGAAAAACCTAGCTTATCTCCCCCTCTTAGAGATTTTCCGCCGCCATAGAAGAACTATTCCAATCTATCAAAATTTGGGCCTATCCATTCGATTTGCTTGTTATTATCCTTCATAAGAGACTAGTTTGTTGTCGTGTGGTTTTGGGTTTCAATTTTATTTCTCTTTTCTAGAGCAGCCGATGCTTTTGATTGTTACATCTTAAAGAAATCTTCCTTTCCTCCCCATTCTTGGTTTGTGACCGTAGGATCGGATTTTTAAAATAGAGGTATCCTTTAGGTAGTTTTAGATTTGGGCATCGCCGACAAACCCTTATTCATTCTTTCTTCGATCTGATTTGTACTTCCCTGTTTAGGGTTTCGTTCAAATCATTTTTATTTTTAGGGTTTGCTGCGCTGGATCTAATCGCAGTCAATATTAATGATCAACCCTATGTCCTTTAATTGATATGATAAATCACATCACTTCTATTCTTATCCTTTTTGGCTGCGATCAATTAGGGTTTATGTTTTGTCGTTTTTGTTAGGGGTTCGTTAATAATGTTGATTCTTCTATGTTGTGTGTTTCGATCACTATAACGGGTTTGGTGGTCGTTTTTGTGGGGTTTTTAACGGGATCTAACCTGTCTGATTCTATAAATGATGGATTGCGATTTTTAGGTGTTGGTTTTTCCATGCGATATAGGGTTTGCTGTTGAAATCTTTTTGTAATGATCCATTTGTTGTTTGTTGTGGGTCGTTGTGTTTCGTCATGCTAGTATTATGAAAGTGCTATATCATCTGAATATTCTTGCAGCAATATCGATAATTAGTTCTAGTTATAAACCCTAATTTTTTAGGGTCCTTCGCTTGTGATGAGCTTAATTGACTGTTTTTCATAGATTGTTAAGGACCTAGTCATAACGCAACAAAACCCTAGTGATTAGTGATATGTGCACTAGTTTTTAGGTAAGACATTCATGGGAGGCTGTAGGTGTTGTTTGAGTGTGGGTTGAGTGATGGTATCTTGTTCCAAAATGCTGAGATGGTTTCATCTGGTAAAGAGAGGACGAGTATTGTCATGGGATGAGATGAGTGAAATCAGATCCCAGGTTGCGATATGGTTCGCTTATTCGGCACAGATCTGCTTGAATGGCAAGAGTGATAGAACCCGTTTTTAGGGTTTCTATTCTATATATTGTGTATGATTTGTTGGTCATTGTACGTGGAATGACAGAGATGGAATTTATCCAGTTAGACTATGGAAGACACTTTTCGTAAAGGGCTGCTAAAGAACGTATAGACCTGGTATTCTACTAGGGTTGTTTTTCTATTTCTATGGTCATGGTTCGGATAGTAGATGTTACTAATGTGCATGGTATGGATCAATAGAGGCTGCTATGTCAAAAATGTCTACTTTTCTTTTGGCCTGGTTATGAAGTCCCTTGGTTCGTTTTAATTGGAAGTTAGCTGTGAAGGCTATTTGGAAGATGTTGCTGAAATAAATAGCATGGACAATGCTTATTATACGTCTTTGCTTCAATGTTTAAGAGTTAACACATATTTTCTGTGTTAGCTATTGATAAGTCGTGTTCAGGAGCTGATGTAGCTATCTCGATAGCTTAGAGTTAGGAAGTTGTTATTGCTTCTTTCTTTGGTTGTCATAAGAATGGTGTGTCATTCTTATGTCGTTATTTTGGTTTTTGTACAGTGGTGCGTTCTTGTTGTGCCCATGTAACGTGCTGGGTTGTAGGACTTCACTTACGACTTTTGTACTTAAACGCGTTTTTTGTATAATACTATTTACCGGGGAAACCCTTTACCCAAAAAAATTGAAAAAAAAGATAAAAATGAGTTTGTTAAAATGTTAGGTTTAATTTCTTCTATTCAATCAAAAAAAGATGGAATGTGAAGATTGATCCTTTAATATTTAAGTAAAGTTTAATGGGAATATATTAGCTACATTTTTATGTAGCTAATTGGCTACAATTTTATAATATAAATCGTGGGTCCCTGAGTTATTTTGTGGGTCCCTGAGTCTTTTCTGTGGGTCCCTGAATGATTTCTTGTGTATTTGTAGTGGATAATTGTAGTTAGTTGGCTACAAAAATTGTAGCCAAGCTATCCCCAAGTTTAATATCCAAATAATCTTAAATCCACAAACTTAATAGCACTTAGATGAGAGGATTAAAATTGATGACAAGTAATTCAAAATCAAATGGGCAAATCCTGAGTAATTATTTTTTCGTAAAAAAAAATCTATTTTTTTCAAACGCTAATCGTCAGGTGACAAAGAAATACATATTCGCAACGAGAATTTTTTAACTTTAGTAAACGAGCATTTTGATATATTTTCGACGAACTTTTTTAGGAGCTTTTCTTTTTTAGGTTGAAATTTTTGTCCTGAAAAACCACATGTGGTTTTTAAAATAACAAATGAACTGTGATTTTACAAATCACTTCAGGGTAGAAATTTCAGCGTACATGAAAAAAAGAAAAAAAGTTCATCGAAGCTATATGTAAATGTCCTTTTATAAAAAAATAATTTAATTCTTGTCGCGATAGTATGATTCACGTTACGATTAACGGTATGTAAGATATTTAATTTTTAAAAGAAAAAATAAATGTGAATTTGTTTAATTCAATAAAAAAAAAATAAGTAAAATCTGTGTATTTGATTTTAAAAGAATTTATTTGTTTGCTAGATAAATTGTTTTTTATTGCGTGCCAATTTTTGGTCAGCATTAACATTCTAGCAGCCTTTAATTTACACAGTTCATTCACATTTTGACCTTAGTTGCCCTCTATGCTATATATATGCCCAAAAGTTGATACAAGACCAACCTCGAACTCGATCACATTATGAGAGAGTTTAACGATCATGGTGGATCCTTCACGGTAACACCGACATCTGTGCACTCCCCGACGACCTCCGGTCTGTCTTCGCAACTCCACTCCCCATCCTTATCTCGCTCACCGCTACTCAACTCACCAGACCACCCACAAACCAGCAAACCAAAAACCGGCAACAAAATAACATTTTCAAATACTCCACCAGTCGTATCGGCTCCTCCATCACAGATGCACTCACCATCCATGTCACGATCACCGTTCCTTGGGACACCAGACCGACCCGTAACCATGCCACCTAGTGGAGCTAGGACACCCATGGCTTATATAAGGTCTAGAAATTTAACGCCAAGATTTTTGACGCCTTTGGGTAGTCCTTTAAGAAAAGCACTTCATCTTACCAAATTAGACCCAACCGATGCATGGCTGCCTATTACTGAATCCAGAAATGGAAATGCTTATTATGCAGCTTTTCATACGCTTTGCTCTGGGATTGGAATTCAAGCACTTATTCTTCCTGTTGCTTTCACAATTCTTGGCTGGTAATTAGCTAGTTGCTCCATTTCTAATTTCTTTGCTACATTCAATTATTTATCAGCTTCATACTCAAAAATCTATTTCTAGTTTCAAAATGAGCTCTACTTTCAGACATCAACCGGTCAAAATAATTTAAAACGTAAATGGGATATGTAATGTTAATAACATATACTTTTTGCAACAAAAAAAAAAATTTAACATGTCTAGCTCAAAAAATCTAATTTGTTATATTTCAAATAGCTCAATAATGACTTCGGTGATCCTATTAACTATACTAGTCATTTTGAACTTATATATAAAGATATGGAAGAAAGTTATGTCTTGACCGGCGACAGGGCACTATCATAGTACATATATATCTTCATCGGAGTCGGACCATCGGGTAGTTGACTGTATTAGTCTGGAATGGCTAGACTCAAATGGGCCGAACCTGATAAACAAGGTGGCCCGCATCCTACGTACCCTAATCCATACACTATATATATAAGAGTAGGATCATCCTACCTACAGATACCTACACAGGTTATTCTTTATCATCTCTTTGTATAACATGCTTATACTATTCTGACTTGACCGTCGAAGGGTGGATCTCGGGGTTCCGGCCTCGGGTCCCACTATCTACTGGTCTCTTGTTGGCTAGCAATATTCAAGGCCCGGTAAGAACAAACCCCTGAAAAAAAAAAAAAGAAAAAAAACGGCAAAAAAAAAAAAACCCTAGGTGAGTCGTCAGGACCGGCCCGACCAAATTATGCTTCAACAAGTTGGCACCATCCGTGGGACACTGAATAAACTATGTTTCGTGTTCTCATATTACCGAAAAGCAAAAATCGGTTTCTAAAGTCGGTAACTCTAAAACCTTCGTATTTTTGATTTTTTTCACTCATCTGCATCCTGCCATGTGGTCAACTTGATTTACCAAATCAATAACATCAAGTGATTTTAATAATTCACTTTTAAAAGCACATGTTTGTAGTTAATAGACAATCTTTTATTCTTTGAAGTTTTCATAACTTTATTTTGTTTTCCACTCGTAACTTTGAAGTGACACCCGTGTTGTACGTCTGCTTTTCGGTATAAAGTCGCCATCACCGACCCCTATTATTTTTCCTTTTTTAAATTTGATAAAGATATTTTACATATCTTTTTTAGTTGGTAACAAGATATTACCAATATTTTTTAAATTGGTAACAAGATATTACTATATCTTTTTTAATTGGTAACAAGATATTACCAATATTTTTTAAATTGATAAGATATTTTACATATCTTTTTAAATTGGTAACAAGATATTACCAATATTTTTTAAACTTGATAAGATGTTATCTATATTTTTTTTTAATTGGTAACAAGATATTACCAATATTTTTTAATTTGATAAAAAGATTTTATCAATATCTTTTTCCTTATTTGCATTACCCGACCACGGAAGTACGTCTTCCGTCGGCCGTAAGTCGAATGTCATATTCGCATTACTCGGCCACAGAAGTACGTCTTCCGCCGGCCGTAAGTCGAATGCCATATTCGGCCGTAAGTTGAAGATAGATATGGCGGCGTATGGTTGGAAAGTACGAATGTCTCCGCGACGGTAAGAGTGGTCCTTTTAGTCTAGTAACCGCGGCTACGGCCACGCTTACTAGACTGGGGGGACATGTTGGGGTATAGTCTGGAATATGCCAGACCCAATGGGCCGAACTCGATAAAAGGGTGGCCCACATCCTACGTAACCCTAATCCATACACTATATATACAAGGGTAGGATCATCCTACCTACAGATACCTACACAGGTTATTCTCTACCACCTCTTTATATAACATGCTTATACTATTCTGACTTGACCGTCGGAGGGTGGATCCCGGGCTTCGGCCTCGGGTCCCCTTCTAACCAGTTCTTCTTTGTTGGCAGCACTATTCAAGGCCCGGGAAGACGACGAACGACACCAGGAGAGTCGTCAGGATTGCCCGACCAAATTATGCATCAACACTAATGAGCATGGCTTTGGAAGAATACGGGTACCAAAGCAGAAGGGGAATACGGATACCAAAGAAATGGAGGTCTTCTTATTCCGGTGACGTTATTTTTTTTTAAAAAGGTGATGAAAGTTTTGGAGATGAATGAAGAGAGTTTAAGATGTTTGATTTGGATGATTTTGTTAAAAGTTTGATGACATCATGGTTAATTGTTGCAAGGATGATTTCAAGAAATGTTGAGGGCTTACATCGTTGATGTCAAATGCTATTACACATATAATAATTTTTCTAATTTTTTTAGACACTCTTTTTGAGACGGAGATAGTATCATTTATACATCATAATTTTATAAAGTTGATTACTTGACCATACAAATCTAACAAGGGTCCTTTCAAATAACTAGTCTTCAAAATAACATTTAGTCTTATGATGTAAATTAGACTCGCATTAATTTCTCTTTCTTTGGTACATACGTATAAACCTTGCTCCATAAGCAATATTGTCATGCAATGCTAAGTGTCTACTGTAAAGGACGTCCATATACGAATCTACCATGACAACTCGGCATAAACTCTTGTATAAACCCACATACAATCAAAGTGATTTAGAAAGTTTTAAAGAATTACATTTTCTAAAAATTGAAACTTCATTTTGAAAGTAAACATGTTTATAATGCATCGAGTAATCAGCATTTCATCTTAATCAAATCATTCTTTTGTTTAATATGCAAAAAGAATAGTTTTTTACGGGGATAAATTAATCTCAAAAATTTTTTTGGGAAACACATTTGATTGGTTTTAAGGTATAAATTAAAAGTCAGGAATCATCTTCAACAAAATTTGTGCTTCGTCTAAGTGGATTGATTAATAAACTGATTCCTTAATTTGTCATCACACTTATACCAATCATGATTCTTGACTAGTAAATGTCACCCATGTCACCTTTGTTCTTTTTGGAAATTGTTGACTGTAATTCAATGTCTACCTTAGGGTTTTATTCGAGAAAGATTGTTTATTAATAACGAAAAACAAATGTAATAAACTATATATTCAACAAAGTTAATAGGAAGAAAGTCAATGGAAAAAGGCAAAGAGAAAAAGACAAAATAGTATATGCATAAATTCATTTTTTCTTTTGTTTATTATATGGTGACAAGTGTATATATCTCAAAATTTGCATTTTCTCAACGACATGCAAAGCCAAAACTTGGGAAGAGGAAAAACTGAAAAGTGTTTTGTACTTCAAGTGTCAAGCTATGCAAATTATCCATGTTTTGGTCTGGTTCACAGCACTATACATGTAAAAAATGCTTACCACTTTTTGTTAAAGGAACACATAAATTGTATAAATTATTAATTTCTTGATTTCTTCCATCATATAACATTTAAATTGTTGAAACTCATAGCACTCTAAAGCAGAATTCAGAAATTTACATATGCATGTTGTGACTTGCAGAATTACCAATTACTTGTATGTTGACAAGACAACAACAAAAGCTTTCATCCTTCAATTTAGTGAAAATTTCATATATAGCCGTATTTAGTATTGTATTTTCAGAATAGGTTGCATTCAATCGTATTTTTCGGATTAATCACTTTCAATGCGCACGCACCATCCTTAGCGCACTAATATATTCAACGAAGTTAGTGGGTCATCTTAGAGCTATTTAATTTCCAAGCGAATAACAACTTGTCATGTATGATTTGGTGCGTTGGGGGTTATATTTAGCGCACAACACTAACATATTAAACAAAACTAGTGGGCCATCTTAAAGCCACATAAATGCAAAGCAAGGTGGTACCGGACTTGGTGCTTAAGCACCACCCTTAGCGTATCATCTTTAATTATTTTTCTCTTTTTACTTACGTGTTTGATGATTATTGGTGGGTAAATTGTGAAAACAATATATGGTGCGCACGCACATAGCGCACCAAGTTGGATGAATTTGCAATGGCTTCTAATTTGGGTAGAAATTGATAAAGGGTATCTTTTAATACCGTATTAGTAATTTTTTTTTTTAATTTACCCTATCCAATTCATAAAATTTAGGGCTATGTTTAACACCTTCATCCCAGAACTATGTGATTCTTTGCAATTTTCAATCAAAAACACACAATCAATTAATACACACCATCTCAAACGAATAACATCGTACCTAAGAAACACACACAGTCTTAGCTAGGCTAAATGGCATTTAATAAACGCTTAAAATACGTTTTTAATTTAAAGAGAGACTTCATACGTGTTTGTAACCGTAATTTTCCTTTTAAAAAAAAATACCAACTCTAAATTAAAATAGGTTGCACAACCAAAGTATCACACCTTTTTAACCTATAAAGTATAGAAACAGGGACTATATTTATCCTTTAGAAAGGAATATATATGTAAGTGTACAAACATGGTCCTTCAATTAAAAAGCATGTGCCCGTAAATTGACATATCAACACCAATGTCACCATCTTCTTGTAAATAGCTGCTTCTTTACAACTCACTAGATATTCAAACTCTATCAAGTGGCCTTTGGCCCAATATACGTGTAGGTACTAAGGAGTTCGACATCTTTAGTGTTTTATTGAATAATGCATGTGGAGTATCGCAGTAATGTGCCCCATACCCTGCCGTGACATGATTGGGTATCGTTGTTGTTGTTGTAGTATCGCAGTTAGTTTAATTTGTTAGATCAAAAACCTTAAACACCAAACTTGAACCGTTTGAAATACAATGACTTCAATATAGCTAGATATACGATTGGATAAATCTGTGAGTTTTTTCTTGGACAGAGCATACGTTTTTTTTTTAATTATTGAGTATAAGGTGTACTCAAACGTAAGATTTGTATGTACTCTTAGATTACATGGCGCAAACCAAAGAGTTGGAGAAAGTGTTGAATGTTGATGATAATGAAGCATTAAAATAGGTTGAACGCTAATGTAAACATTTCTCTTTTATGTGTCATGGTAACGACTATAATATAATGTTCCACTATTTTATTTTAGTCGATACGCCGTTTTAAAATGTTTATTTTAAAACCGAGTAGTGATAGTAAATATTCAATGGAATGTAAACGGTCACAATATAAATTTAGGTTTACCATCACCAGAAGGAATAAATTTTTAAGAATAATTATTGTAGTTTGGTATTTTATTTTTATTTGTCACGGTAAGGGTTACGTTTCGCGTTTAAAATACTTTTGGACGCACCCCGAAATAGCGTATTTTATTTTTATTGGTCACGTAAAAGAGTTACGTTTCGCGATAAAATACATTTGGAGGCACCCCGTAAATACCTAGACTCACCTAGACTCAAGCAAATACCCACTTTTAACCCTTAGATACAAAAACTATCAAATTTTTGTAAATAAGCCATGTGGCCGGTACATCCTAGTTTAATTAAATCATGTACTTAATGTCTCCAAGTTAGTTTGATGTACATTGAGTAATAACCTCATTTGATCTCTTTTGCCCTTGGATACCCACGTCAACAACACTTATACACAAACCATGAGATCCTTACAATCCTAGTGAATCTTGTACTATGATTTAGTAATTAAGGTTGATATTAGGAGGTATTAGAAATACCATGTGTGACAAGCTAGGAAACCACCACCTTAGGACCGGTTATGTCCCCTATAACACCCTGTGTTTTCAAGTCTTTGACGACGTCAATAAATGTGCTATTTATTTTTATTATTGTACGTGTTTGCTTAAAATTGTAAACGTTAAGTTAAATCGCGTACGCCAAAAATTAGCGTTCAATGTAAACGGGCACCAAACAATTAAATGTTTACATCAATCAAGGGT
>BQNB010043647.1:0-20680 GCA_026074375.1 Tanacetum coccineum | reverse complement strand
AAATGAGGCTTTTAAGAGCTGAAACTGAAGAAGCTTATAGAAGAGCTTATAAGCTCTTAAAATAAGCCAAAAACTTGGGCTTAATTGCTCTTAATGGCTGAGAAAGGTGAGCCTAAAGTTCCCCCTTTGCACCAGGGGAGCTTTAAGGAAAATCCCAAGGGCTTATTTGACAGCTTATTTTAAGCTGTCAAATAAGCTCTAAAAGCACAAATAAGCTCAAACAGATTGAGTGTTATAGCCAAGGGGCTTGTGCACCAATTTTGAGCTTTTGAAAACCATTTTTACTTGCTTATTTTAGATTGTGAAAAAGGGCTTTTGGTTTTTTACAAACTGTGACAGAAAAAGGCTTGGTGGTTTTGACTTATAAAGTCAAAGGAACAAAGGGCTCTTGACAGCCCTTTTTGGACACTAAAGACACACTCTTTTTGTGCTTAAACTCAAACCACAAGTGCTTAATCAAATAAGCACTTGTGGGATTCTTAAAAACTTCACAGTTTCAAAAGAGGTTTTAGAAAACCTTGGAAAACAATTTTAGACCTTTAAAACTATTGAAAACAGTTTAAATGAGCTTAAAACCTAAGCTTATGACTCACTAAAGTGCTACAACCCATGCACATACCATTTTGACCCGTTTTAGGGTTATCCCAAACACCCCTTTATCTCAAAACTGTCAAACCAAAGTGAGTTTAAAACCTATTTTTAAGCTAAAACTTTGAAAACTTTTTATCTACTCTTACTTGTACTGACCTACTTAGACTATTTTAACACTAAAACTTTTAGCTTATTAAGAAAAATAAGCTAGTTTCTCAGCTAGCTTATTAGACTAATATTGACAGTTTTGTAAGATAAACTAATATAACACCAAATTATGCAAGGAAAACTTAAAACAGCTAATTAACAAGCCTAAACTAATGTGTTTGCAAAGATTGAAGGAAAATAAGCTAATGACTTAAGCTAGAAATTAAGCTAGAATGAAATTTAGGAAATGAAACCTTGGATTTTTGTTGTCTCAGAACCAAGGCCACTCTTTCTGAGTGAGTGGCCTAAAAAGCCTGTCCATCAAAGCTCTCCAAAGCCTACTTTACCTGAGTCAAAAGCTCAATAAGCTAAAATTAGCTTATTTATTCAATAGGTTCCAAAATCAAAATCAAATGAACATTTATGAAATAAAATCACAAAACAGTATTTAAGAGCTTATAACAAGTTTTAAACTGAATTAGAGCTTATTAACAAGAATAAGCTCAAATTAGCTTATTGAGAGCTTATGAAGTAAAAACGGCTTAAATTTTCATTAAAACTGAAAATTATAAGTGCATACAAGAAATTAACTTAAAAATACTTTAAATTACTTTAAAAACTACACTCAAACTACTTAAAAACTAACTTAAAAACTGAATATGAGCCATAATGGCTTTACAAAGCTATTTATAGCAAAGAAAATACAACTATGTCTTCTTTTTCTCTTTCTTCTTGTTGTGCTTGTTTGTAGACACACAAACAGGGATGTGTTTGTTTTGTGAGAGGTTCACAGCCTTTAATCTTGGCCCTTCAATCTTCAAAATCAATCTCGGCCATCGAAATAGGCCTTGGGGGGTGTAGGATTGCCAACTTGGCACATTTGTAGCTGGGAAAGGTGGTGGAGGAGGGGGAAAATGAATATCCATGGTGGGGGTGAAGGTTTACAGGGTAAAACGATGGTGGAGAACCCGTGAGTTGAACGAGCGGGAAATACGGTTTAAATATAACAGATAAAAGTTTGAGTACTTACCAGTTTTTGGGCCCTCATAGTTTATCTCTTTTCATTTCATCACAATTGTCCTGGTGGATATATAACTCTGGGGACGGCAAAACAAGTCCCCAAGAGTTATATAACTCTTTTCACATTTCGTCCTTGGTGTGTACAAGTTAGGGAGGTTGGCAGTTTTGCCCCCCCACTTGTCACTTTGAGTATATTGCAAAAATAGCCTTGTCTCATTTTTCCTCTTTTCTTCTTTAATATATAAGTTTTAGGATTGACAATTTCAGTCCTGAACTTATATTTTGGTGACTTTGGCCTCGGGTTGACTGGGTTGACTTTGACATTGACCATTGGACTTTGTCTGGTATGACTTTTTGACTTGATTGACTTTCCGGCTTTGATTTGGCTTTGCCTTTCACATCTTTTCCCATTCCAGTCGGTTTGTCGTTTGGCTTTGTTTTTTCGTCCTTTGCGGTTATCCGTTTCCTGCACAATACAATTAGCAAAACAAGCATATATTTCATTTGTTTCTGTTTTGGTTATTTAGCTCGTTTTTAAAGGTAAATGTATGTGTAATTAAGCACATACCAAAGGTGTTCAAGTATTATTAACATTTCAACAAGCTTATAATACTTAAAGGGCTTATATGGAAAATATTCTTAGTTATATTTCTCATCATTAAAGTTTTGGCTCAATTTTTGGTTTGTTGATTGTTTAGAGGCCTGATATGTAAATGGAGCTCTATATAACATCTGCATCCGGGTAAAAGGGTTTGCTACAGTTTCATTCCATCAGTTATGCCAATCAAAAAGCTCTTAAGCTCTTTTTTTATTTTTATTTTCTGGTTTTGGATCATCTTGATCCTCAATATTGTTTAGATTGTTAGGCCATAGTTTAGTGGTGTGAGTTTTGTATCTTTAGGTTGCATCTAGTTGAGGACAGTCATTGTTTTCGTTTGTATTTGTATGTCAACACCTGTGTTAGGGACTGATCTTCTGTGTATATTGTTTTAATAAAAGTAAATCACCATATGGTGGGTGGTGTGTTTGATCTATTAGTTTGTTCTTACCATTTTCCACAAATATCTCTTAAAACCGATAATTGTTAAGTGAAAAAAATATATCATCCACAAATATTTTTATTATCTTGTCTATAGATAATGCAAACTTTGATATATTTTTCGACAATTTTTTTTCGTTTTTTTACGTTTTTCATCTTTTTTTTATTCTTGTTGAAAACTTGCTTGAGATAATCACATATGAGATATGTACTAGTTTAAATGAAATTTGTTAATAGTGTTAAATCACAATAATGTGTAATTCTAACGAAATCAACAGTAATCGATATAGTGGTATATCACAAATGATATTAGTTGACAAATAACGATATTTATAAGTAATTAGATAAAAACACAAGTAGTGATTAGTGTTAAATGAACTTATGATATTTGTGTTAAATCACAATTGAATTTATACTAAATTTCAAAATTATGCTTAATCACTTGTGATTTCTTATGCAAGCTTCAACAACGAATAAGGGGGTGTTTACTAAATTAAGTGGCTTATGATGAAGAGGGTAGTGTTTTCCCAATTAAGAGGGACTAAGGCTTTTGGCCCACATTTCTTCACCACTAAGAAGAAAATAAATACCCCCAATTAGACATTTTTATTTGGTGTAAATGTTGGGTTAATAGTCTGTTTAGTTTGTAGACAGATTTGGGTTTAAGTTTAGCATTTATGTTGGTATAATTGAAAAAAGAAAAAGTAGGATCTGAAAATTTTTGATTTATATATATGTTCTCTTTGCTAAAAAAAATATTAATAATAAACAATAACAACCGCAACAACAACAACAATCGCAATAACAACAACAATAATCAGAAGGGCAACGGTTGCTATGAGTGTAGAGCTCAAGGACATTTTAGAAGAAACTGCCCAAAATTAAGAAACAATGATCGTGGTAATCAAGCTGGGAATAACAGGGCTCCAACGAAGGTGTATGTGGTTGGAAATGCGGTGGCAAACCCAGACAACGTCGTTGCAGGTACGTTCCTTCTAAACAACCGCTATGCTTATATCTTATTTGATACGGGTGCCGATCAAAGTTTTGTGTCTACTGCATTTAGCTCCCAAATTGACATCACGCCATCTACCCTAGATTACTATTATGATGTCGAACTAGCTGACGGGAGAATAATTGGGTTAAATACTATCCTTAAGGGTTGCACATTAAACTTCCTAAACCACCAATTCAACATAAACTTAATGCCTGTAGAACTTGGTAGTTTTGATGCTATAATCGGTATGGATTGGTTGGCGAAGTACCAAGCGGTCATGATTGTTCGCATCCCCTGGAGAAATAAAACCTTAATCATACACGGTGATGGAAGTAACCAGGGAAATGTGACACGATTAAACATCATTTCGTGCACTAAAACGCAGAAGTACATGGAAAAAGGATTTCCTATCTTTTTGGCACATGTCACTGCAAAAGAGGTTGAAGACAAGTCGGAGAAGAAGCGACTTGAGGACGTACCAATAGTTCAAGACTTTCCTGAAGTATTTCCTGAGGACTTGCCGGGTCTTCCTCCGACTCGACAAGTGGAGTTTCAAATTGATTTGGTACCTGGTGCTGCACCTGTAGCACGGGCACCTTATCGATTGGCGCCTTCCGAAATGAAAGAGTTATCTGAGCAACTGAAAGAGCTATCCGACAAAGGCTTTATAAGACCCAGTTCCTCACCCTGGGGAGCTCCGGTCTTGTTTGTCAAGAAGAAAGACGGATCATTCCGGATGTGCATTGATTACCGGGAATTAAATAAACTAACGGTGAAGAACCGTTATCCGCTCCCAAGAATTGATGATTTATTTGATCAGCTCCAAGGGTCGAGTGTCTACTCGAAAATCGACCTAAGGTCAGGTTATCACCAATTGAGGGTTCGAGAAGAAGACATTCCAAAGACTGCCTTCAGAACTCGTTATGGCCATTACGAATTTCAAGTTATGCCGTTTGGTTTGACAAATGCACCTGCCGTATTCATGGACCTTATGAATCGGGTATGCAAACCATATCTGGATAAATTCGTGTGTCTTTATTGACGATATTCTGATATATTCGAAGAACAAGAAAGAACATAAAGAACACCTTAAGCAAATCTTAGAATTGCTTAAGAAGGAGGAGTTGTATGCCAAGTTTTCCAAATGTGAATTTTGGATTCCCAAGGTACAGTTCCTCGGTCACGTGATCGATAGTGAAGGAATTCATGTGGATCCAGCCAAGATTGAATCCATTAAAGATTGGACATCTCCTAAGTCACCAACGGAGATTCGTTAATTTTTAGGTCTTGCTGGGTATTACCGAAGATTCATTGAAGGGTTTTCAAAGATCGCCAAACCAATGACTAAGCTTACTCAAAAGAAGGTCAAGTTTGAGTGGGGCGATAAACAAGAAGCAGCTTTTCAACTGTTGAAGCAAAAGTTGTGCAGTGCACCAATCCTTGCATTACCTGAAGGAAGCGAAGATTTCATCGCATACTGCGACGCTTCAAAGAAGGGTTTGGGCGTTGTGTTGATGCAAAGAGAAAAGGTGATTTCTTATGCATCACGCCAGTTAAAAATTCATGAGAAGAACTATACAACTCATGATTTGGAACTTGGAGCAGTGGTGTTCGCTCTCAAGATCTGGAGACATTATTTATATGGAACTAAGTGTACGGTGTTCACCGATCACAAGAGTTTGCAACACATTTTAGATCAAAAAGAGTTGAACATGAGGCAACGCCGATGGTTAGAGTTGCTAAGTGATTACGATTGCGATATTCGTTATCACCCGGGGAAAGCAAATGTCGTTGCTGATGCTTTGAGCAGGAAAGAACGAGAACCACCGTTAAGAGTTCGAGCCTTAGTCATGACTATTAGCTTGGATCTTCCCAAACAGATCTTAAATGCTCAGACTGAAGCGCGAAAACCAGAGAACATTAAGAGTGAAGACGTTGGGGGAATGTTGATTGAAAATGCTAAATCTTCTGAAGCAATTAGAGAAACAAAAGTTGAACACGTGCGGATGGAACCCTGTGGCCTCAATGGCAGTAGTGGATACCTTTGTTTGGCGATTTGAGGGACTGTGGATCATGCACGAATCCATAAATCCAAATAACTTATTCATCAGGGTTCCGATAAAATGTTCAAGATGAAGAAGCTATATGGTGCCCAACATGAAAAGCGAATAGCCACTTATGTTTAGCAAGTATTGACCTGTGCTAAGGTCCAAAGCCGAAACATCAAAGGCCTTCAGGATTGTTGGTACAACCCAAAGATCCCGAATGGAAGTGGGGGACAACTTCACTATGGATTTTGTCACGAAGCTTCCTAAGACGTCTCAAGGCTATGACACCTTTGGGTGATGTTGACCGGCTCCACTAAGTCTGTAATTTTTACACCAATTAGAGTAGCCTGATCCTTTGTGATAACTTGCAGATTTGTACTAGTAAGGAGGTGGTCACGAGGACATGGAAATACCCGTCTCAATCATTTGCGGATCGTTGACCCGTGATTCTGCATCAAATTTTTAGAGGTCACCTTCAGACGCTATGGGTACTAACTTAGATATGAGTACTGCGTAACCATCCACAAACTAGAGGGCAAAAGCGACCATTCAAACTCTCGAGGATATGCTGTGTGCTTGTGCGATCGACTTTGGAAAGGGTTGGGTTAACCATTTGCCATTAGTCGAGTTCTCATATAACAATAGCTATCACGCTAGCATCAAGGCCGCACCATTCGAAGCACTTTATGGTCGAAAGTGTCGTTCACCTATTTGTTGGACTGAAGTTGGAGAAGCTCAAATACTCGGTCCAGAACTAATTCAAGAGACCACTGAGAAAATCATCCAGATCAAGCAAAGGATGCAAGCCGCTCGTGATCGACAAAAGAGTTACGCTGACTTGAAGCGTAAACCAATGGAATTCCAAGTCGGGGATAAAGTTATGCTTAAAGTTTCGCCTTGGAAGGGGTCGGCGTTTGGAAACGGGATGTTAAACCCTAGGTATGTGGACTTAATGGTGTTAGAAAGGTTTGAGAGGTGCTTCAACATCGAACTTCCTGAAGAGTTGAGTAGAGTTCATAATACATTCCATGTGTCTAACCTGAAAAAGTGTCATGCCGACGAACCATTAGCCGTTCCGTTGGATGGACTTCATCTTGATGACAAGCTTCATTTTGTTGAGGAACCATTAGAAATAGTGGGCCGTGAAGTTAAACGGTTGAAGCGAAGCCGAATCCCATTAGTCAAGGTTCGATGGAACTCCAAGAGAGGTCCTGAGTTCACGTGGGAACGTGAAGACCAATTCAAGAAGAAATACCCACAACTCTTCACCAAGACCACACCGTCGTCAAGTGATGCATCGTGAGCCTTGAGGACAAGGCTCGTTTAACGGGGGAAGTCTATAACACCCTGTGTTTTCAAGTCATTGACGACGTCGATAAATCTACTATTTATTTTTAGCGTTGTACGCGTTTGCTTGTGATTTCATGAATTAAGTTTAAATCGCGTAAGTTAAAAATTAGCGTTCAATGTAAACGGGCATCAAACAATTAAATGTTTACATCAAGCAAGGGTTAAGTAATTATTTTGAGAATAATTATTAACTTTGTTCATTTTATTTTTATCGGATACGTAAAGTGTATACGTTTCGCGATAAATTGCGTTTAGGCACTCCCGGAACCACCAAAACTTTTCTACGCTCCAACAAATACCCACATTTATACCCAATACTCAAATTTTACAAAAATATATCACATATGTCTCTATTTGGCCGAAATTAAAGAGTTATATACAAAAAAATGAAAGAAATCTTACAACTTGGTCAATGTACATCACATATGCATTAAGCACACCCATACCTTGTTCCCTTTGACCATAAGTCTTCCTCAAGACCCTCCATATGTTGTTGACTCAACTATTGCAATCTTTTTGACTACTAGGACTTATATGTACAAGTATCTTATAAGAAATAGCTCACACATGCATAAACACTTAGCAAAAATCACAAAAACTCTTCCTTGGTGCTCCTTATAGCCCACGGCTCCAAACCAAGTCCCAACCAAATCCATAGCAATTTTTCTACAACCCATACACACTTATACACATCCATCCTAAGATATTCTAAGGTATTTCCAAGCATTGGCTAAGCATTTTCAAGTGATTATCAAGTAAAAGGAAGCTAGGGTTTTATTAAGTAAACAAGGGTTTTCTTAAGTGCAAGCTTGGATTTTAGGGCTAAACAAGGGTTTAGCATTTGTTTATCATCATCTTCACACATCCTAAGGTCTACTAGAACTCTTTATATTCTTGTAAATTTCCATTGATATGCATATGTTATATCTATTTAGTTGAATCACCATTTAGGTTTTTATTCATGAAAAGGAAGTTTTCACTTGTAATGGTCATTTTGTATACTTATATACATGTGGTGTTATTACTTATATCATACTATAAAGGATGAGAAAATATTGTATTAAGTTGTTTTGGTGTAAAAATGATTATGGGTTAATTAGGGTTTTTATGGTTTCATAATATGTTTCAAGTTAAAGAAATACATAAGACAAGTTAAGATTAATTATGGACTTATATTAATGTTATATGATCATTAAAATAAAGTTATATCATGATAAGAAAACTTGTACACTTATGGGTTATAAGAAAAATGACTATATATGAACTTATGGTAAAATGATTTATTATATAAAGTTATGACTTATTTAGTATTATTAAGAATTTGGTAAGTTGGACAAAAAGGACATTTATGGACTATGGACTTAATATATATATGATATAATACATATATATAAATTGTAAGACTTGTGGTGAAATACAAAAGTGGTAAATAATGGAAACAATGGCTAACTATGGACTTATCAAAGTCATGTAAACATCCTGTCCAAATTCGTGTATATATATATATACTTGTAATATATTTTTATCAAGATATACATTTCATGCTCAAAAAATACCCACGACATGACGCCCAACACATAAGCCCATATAAATTTTTTTATTAAACATGACACTGGAAAAATAAAGCCGGACAAAATATAAAAAAAAACAAAATTTAACACCCCGCATCAACGCGCGGGCAATCTTGTTTAACACATATTTACCCAATCTCATAAAATTATATTAAAATAAACCCAAATAGCAAAAAAAAAACAACTTTTAAACACATAACCTTTAAAAAATTAGCATAACATACAAATTTTAAAAATAAAAAACACCCACATCTGAGATAAAAGAAACACCGCTCCGCAGCAACGCGCGGGCAACTATGCTTGTTTTACACTATATGTTAAACACTTGTGAACAGTAGAAAAATAAAAAACCCACAAAACACTGTAGCTTTCGCTATGGATGGGAAAGAAATAATTTTTTAAAAATAATTTTCAAAACGCACCCTGAACTTTAACCTATTTACGACTTTTTTATATAAAAACTTTATTTACCAATTATGGAGCGCATATTTATCGATTCATTCAGAAAAAAAATGTCGCTGAAAATATCGTCGAATTGCGAACAAAACGAGTCCAATATTGAAATGCTTCTGACATGCGTACGATTTTATAAAAAATGTTAAAGTTTAATATATATATTAAAAAAAACAATTTTCAAACCCACCCTAAAGTATGGTAAACTTCACAAACCCGAGATGCAAAAGAAAAATATTTTTTTAAAAACAATTTTTAAAAAGCACCCTAAACTTTAACTTATTCACAATTTTTTATATAACAAACTTTATTTATCAATTATTGAGCGCATATCTATCGACTCATTTGAAAAAATATGTCGCTGAAACGATCGTCGAATTGTGAACAAAACGAGCCCAATATTGAAATGCTTCTGACATGCGTACGATTTTATAAAAAATGTTGAAGTTTAATATTTATATTTAAAAAACAATTTTCAAAACACATCGTGAAGTATGCTAAATGTTACAAACCCAACTTTAAACTTTAACTTATCCACGACCTTGAACTTTTACCTATTTACGACTTTTTTATATAACAAACTTTATTTATCAAGTATGGGACGTATATCTATCGATTCATTCGGGGAAAAACTTTCATTGAAAAGATGGTCGAATTGTGAATAAAACAAGCCTAATATTGCAATGCTTCTTACATACGTACGATTTTATAAAAAATGTTGAATTTAATATAAAATTTTAACAATCTTACGGAAATAGTCTTCGAGGTTGTCGTGTCGTTGCAGCGTCAACCCAACGACAGACAAATAGTACTTCACGTTATTGATCAGTACGACAGAAAATATATGACTTGGTTCTCACGTGAATTGATCATTGCAAAAATAGTCATACGCGCGGCTCCTGCGGCAGTACGCGTACCACTCTCGCTTATATAAAATGGCGCGCAAGGCAACAGTCGCACCCTCGCTGAATCTAAAAAATTCCCACCACGCATACTCCCAAGGAATATATGTAATACTACAATATATGTAATAATAGTATATATATATATAATATATATATACATAATAGAATATAATAATAATAATATATAATATACTATAGTATATACATAATATATACAGTTAATTAATCACAACGTCACCCTGAACTTTAATCTCTTCTATGAGAATTTTTTATAACAAACTTTATTCATCAAATATGAAGCGCACATCAAACGATTCATTGGGGAAAAATGTCATTGAAAAGATCGTTGAATTGCGAACAAAACGAGCCAAATATTGCACCGCTTTTAACACGCGTACGATTTTATATAAAACGTTTGTTGGGATTAAAAGCCTATTGATGCTGTTTGGAAGTTACTACTGCTAAATGGAAGTTAAGACTGTTAAGGTATTGAGTTTTACGCTAGCTCAAGTATAAAAACTTAGTGCTGTTAGTAATCTTAGTAAAAAATATGCTAAGTAGTTAGTACTCGCGCAAGTTGTACTACTGCTAGTGTAAAGGTTTACTATTGCTAGTGTATACTAGTACTGCTAAGTTATGTTAGATTACTGCTAGAGTAAAGCGTACTAACTGCTAGTGTGTTACTTTGTACTCAGCGCTGATGAAGATTGAAGAAAACTTTCCTAATAGTTAATGGGCTGGCTTGTACACATTTAGATGCTTGTCGGTAACAAAAGTTTACTACTGGTTGGTGTGAAAAGTTACAACTGCTTAAAGATTACAAACTGCTGGACAGAGTCTTACGCGCTGACAGATGAAAGGAGATACAAAGACTTATCAGAGAAAAGATAAAGATTAGTTCTAATGGTGACATAAAGTAGCGACAAGATTGTTTGAAAAGATCCGTAAAGTTATATTGATTAGAAGATCGATGATAATTGGGAAAGATATTGTAATGTCGGATTAGGACTATCCTTTGTGTATAAAAGATTCCTAGGACCTTAAGATCAGATATCTCTAAAATCTTTTTGTTTTGATATCAATATAGCTTCAAGGTTTTGTAACTCTAACACTATTAAGAGTGTTCGTATTATATTGAGGCTGAAAGTTTGATAAACTGTTTGGTATTAATCTTATTTATTACTGTTGCATTGAAATTCTTCTTAGTATCATTGACTAGATTCCACATAGTCTTTGATATTCACAATCAAAGTTTCTATCATAGTTGTTTTGGATTTATTCAATACAACTTAGGCATATACAAGCTAAGCAAAATCTATTCTATTGGGATCAACAAGTGGTATCAGAGCTTGTGAGAAGCTTTGAATAAGAAGAAACTCTACTACACACAAGATCTACTTTTTCAAGAAGCAATGAATTCTCAATCTACTCAAACCATCAAGCTACCCATACTCCAACCTGGTGAGTATGATATATGGAAGATGAGGATGGAGCAGTACCTACAGTGCATTGATTACACTCTATGAGAGATCGTAAAAAATGGTAATGCACCCATAGTAACAAAAACTGTTGATGGTAAGGAGACTGGTATCCCTCCCACAAGTTTTGAAGAGAAGGCACAAAGAAGAGCATAGTTGAAGGCAAAAAGCACTCTGTTGATGACCTTACCTAATGAGCATCAATTAAAGTTCAACTCATACAAGGATACTAAAACACTGATGCAGGCTATTGAGAACAGATTTGGAGGTAATACTGCTACAAAGAAAACTTAAAAAAATCTTCTAAAGCAGCAATATGAAAACTTTACTGCATCTAGCACATAAGTGATTGAGCAAACTTATGAAAGGCTTCAAAAGCTAATTAGTCAACTGGAGATGCATGGTGAAGTTATTCCTCAAGAAGACATCAATCAGAAGTTCTTGAGAAGTTTGTCTCAAGAATGGACTATGTTGGGAATAAATCCTCACAATATTAGTTCAAGAACTTAGTACTGCTCAGCATATAACTACCAGTACTAACTGGTTAGTACTGCCAAAAGAAAGTTAGTACTGCCAGTACTAACTTAATACTGCTAGAAGACTTAGTACTGCCAGAAAAGATTAATACTACTAAAGGAAGTCAGAGATTGTCAGAAGATAAGGATTACTTAGAGATGAAGATTAGAAGATAATTATAGAATAGATTGTATCAGAATATTTTATAAGTTTATGTTTATCTTTAGTATATGTTGTAAGCCGACTAGGACTCCTTAGTCTATAAAAGGAGGCTCTAGGGCATTAGTTGATATATAAGTTTTCATAGTTATCAAGTCGATTTAGAAAAGCTTCAAGGTTGTAAATCCCAGTACTAGTCAAGAGTACTCGTATTATTGATCTAATAATATTGGAGCGTTTGGTTATATTCATTGTTCATTCATTCTACTGCATCACAGTTTACTATTTTATTCATAATACTTCTAGATATTAAGGTGTAGATTCCGCATACACTTTAGTATACATACAAAGTTTCTACAACAAGTTATTTTAGATTTATCCAAAGTAATTTAACCTTAGACAAGCTAAGGAATCGATCAAGGATTAGGATCAAAAAGTGGTATCAGAGCTTTTGCTTTGAGAAACTTTGATCTAGAAGTCATGGAATTTGAATCTGCACATAGTAATACTATTGCTAAGTTACCCATACTCAAACTAGGTGAGTATGAGATGTGGGTGATAAGAATCAAACAGTACTTCCAGGTACAAGACTATGACCTATGGGAGGTCATAGAGAATGGTAACTCATGGGTGTTTTGTCACACCCCCAAACGGGGCCTGGACGGAATACACGTGTCCAGGGGCGTGACGTCATAATACACATCATACAAGATACAAAGAACGACCTCTAAGGGTACGTTTGAAAATCCAACATCGTTGCATTAATTAAAGTTTAACATAGGCCCAACGATAATATGCGGAAGCGAATAAAAGTTTAGAAATTGACAACGATGTTAATCATTGATAATAATAGCTTTTCTTGAAAATCGGCCCAATGCATAGCGACACCAAATAGCAAGCAAAGACATCCACAGCTAAGCACCTAAGAAAAACATGCTAAAACGGTCAACATAAAGTTGAGTGAATTCATAGGTTTGAATTTAATATTAAAAGTGGACCACAAGTTCACAGTACGCACGTGACAGTTATAACAGATACAACTTCACATAAAAAGAATGTATTTACTGTTGCACTAAGCTCATGACACCGAAGCTCAATTTAAAAGGAAGCATTTTATATGCCAAATAGTATTCCACGCCCTAAAGGTATCTGACCAAGATCACCTATTGACATTCCGACATGGTATATATCCGTTTGTTCGGGACCTCCGAATCTAGTAAGCGCTACTTACCCGGATAGGGATAATTACTCCCAATAGATCTATTTACAACATTCGCGCTCACTTAACCAGTACGGTCGGTTAAGCAATTGACGGTTCATGATAATTCGGGCATTAGTGGTCTATTCGCTACTTAGGCAACACGTAATCAGGAAAAGGAAACGTAAAGTAACTGTGTCCATAGTTTGAAAACAAGCAATGTTTCTCACCCCAAAATAGTAAAGTAAAAGTAGTAAAACATGGGGCTATGAACTCACCTTAGCAAAATGAGCAAATGATAATCACGCAAGTAAAAGATGATATAGAAATCTAGCCGCGACCTAGAATAATAACGCGTCTCAGAAACACGAAAAGTATGCCAAGAATTGCACAATATGTTCATCACCAAAAGACATCCATGTGTGTTTGCTTTAGTTTGATTATCAAATCATGACGAAATAAAATCATATAGTTTTTCGTTAAGTTTCGGCGTTTAACCAAAAATTACTATTTTTAGAAAGTTTCTATTTTAGGAAAGTTTTTAGTTTCGGGACGTTAATACCGTCCCCTACATTTGTTAAGTTTCCATAATTCAAAACGCACTAACTAGCCTTAATCGCTTAACTTCTATGTCCGTTTCGCTAAATTCTTACCAAACTTACTATTTTTAGTAACTTTATCGTTTTTCCCAAAATATGTTAACGACGTCTTTAAATGATACTAATCAATAGGTATGTGTTACTATATGTTTCGCTAGTGTTTAGAAAGTCCAAAAATGTCCGAAAACTCATTTTACTATTCACATCAGCACACTATTCATCCGGTTTTGTCGAAAAATGTTTCAAGTTTCATTTGGCTATAACTTGGTCGTTTTAAATCAAATTTTAATGTGCGATATATGGAAAACTATCTACTCGAAACGAGCTCTTCAAAAACTACTTTTAATATACGCCTAAAGAAAACATTTTTATGTCGCCTCAAAACAAATTTGGGACAACAAGCAGTTTTTGTCAAAAATGCAACCAAAATCAACCCAAACTTCACAATAGTGCCTAATCTAGCCTAATCTCCATTCACAACTAATCCAAAATAAAACCACACCTAAATCTAACCTAATCCCTTCAATTCTATTGTTGCAACACTCATCAACTCTCATCTCACCAAGAACATAATATTTAACTAGTAAAATAAAGTAGTATCATTATTTATGAAATCTTGTATTTAAAATCTTTCAAAAATTAAAACACAACATATGGATGTATGGATCTTTGAACATATAAGAAGAATGTAAGTAAACCACAAAGAAAGATTCAAGATACTTACAAGAATGAAGAACAAGAAGCAATAACACAAGATCTATACCCAAAATCACTAGATCTTGAAAAACACCAAATAATAACCAAACCCTAATTTGTAGATCTTGAAGAAAACCCTTTAAACCAAAGAACCAATACTTCAAAACACCTTAGATATTCTTAGAAATGAACTTAGAATGCTTTGATTATGCAATAAATCAAGATATGAAACCCTAAAGAGGGTGTATGTGTGCCGTGGACTAGAGAGAGGGAGAAGAGAGATGTGAAATTTTGATGAGGCTTAGAAAATGATATGAAACCCTAGTGTGTGTTATAATGGGGTATTTATAGGCCAAATGAAGGTTTAGGGTTACATGGTTTTAAGTATTAAGTGACCAACACACACCAAAGGTGTGTGTGTTTGTTTGTTCGGCCGAAATCAACCACAAGGACCATATGGTTCATATTTTTGAGTCTTGGTGCATTACTTAATGCTCAAGCTTAGTCAAAGATCTAAATATAAGTCTTACAAGAGTGTAAGAGCTCACATGTTGGTAGAGCATGGTAAGTGTGCATGAGAATGACTCTCTCATGTGTTACTTTCACACACATGCATGAGAAGTTCAAGAAAAGATGCCTTTGATTTAATTTCAAGGCTTATGGTGCATTTGTTTAGTTTAGGCATCCAAGGTATAACAAGAGGGGAGGGTGAATGAAAATTTTGACTTAAGAACATGAGATGGACGATAACTAAAGTTTACACGAAAAAATTTTGAGTTTTCCGGGGTTCCGTTAGGTCAAAAACGCGAAAAACGCAATTTAAACGTTAAAGCGTAAAAATAAATACCGGGAGTGATCGTATACTACGAAACACTTAGAAAAGATAAAATAACTTATATAATATCTAAACTAATTAAAATCCGAAGTCAGAACGCCTCCGATGATGTTTTTCAGATTTACGCGGGTTAACTTCCCGGTAAACTGCCGGATTTAAACGTAACGCATAAAAATAAAAAATAATGATTGGAAAAGTTTAAGATATTGACCGGAATTTCTCAGGGTGTGACATTCTTCCCCTGTTAAAGAAGCTTTGTTAACAAAAAGATGAGGGTACTTTTTCTTCATTTGGTCCTCGCGCTCCCAAGTAAACTCGGGCCCTCGTCTCGAATTTCAACGGACCTTCACGATTAGAATACGGATTTGCTTCAGCCGTTTAACTTCTCGATCCATAATTTCAATTGGTTCCTCAATGAAATTAAGCTTGTCATCAATTTGGATCTCATCTAACAGAATAGCTAGTGGTTCATCTACGAAACACTTCTTCAAATTGGAAACATGAAAAGTACTATGAACTCGGCTCAATTGTTCTGGGAGTTCAAGTCGATAAGCAAGCGTTCCTACTTTAGCAAGAATCTTGAAAGGTTTAATATAGCGAGGGTTCAACTTTCCCCGTTTGTTGGAACGTATCACTCCTTCCCAAGGTGATGCCTTCAACATGGCATTACCTCTAATTTGAAATTCATCTCATGCCCGCATAATTCTTGTAATGATCACGATTACCTAAATTGTGTCGTGACTGCTTGTTGTCTTTGGTAGTCTTGTGATAAAATCCATGGCTATATTTTCCCATTTCCATTGGGGTATTTCTGGTTGTACTAGTAAACCGGATGGCTTCTGGTAATCGTCCCTCATCTTTAGACACGTCAAGCACTTGCTGACATAGGTGGTGATGCATGCTTTCATATCGGGCCATTGGTACAACCACTTAAGATTATGATATATCTTATCCGATTCCAGGGTGGATGAAATAGTCAAGTTTGTGTGACTCATGCTGGCCTAATTCTCCTAAGTCTCTAACGCGTGGTAACTAACTCCTCCTCCTAATGCAGAGAGTTCCATCAAGACGATTCTCAAACTCTTTATCCATACCATGAAGGTTTTCATCTTTAACATTCTCTTTCTTAAGAGCTTCTACTCGTTCCTCATGAATCTGTGGCGGTAGGTTTGAATTAATGGTCATCACTAAGGCTCTCACCCTGAGAGGCTTAGCTCGTTCATTTTTGCTTAGAGCATCTGCCGCAACGCTTGCTTTTCCAGGGTGATATCGAATCTTACCATCAAAATCACTGAGTAATCTTAAAAATCTACGTGGTCTCATGTTTAATTCCTTTTGATCTAGGATGTGTTGTAATCTCTTATGGTTTGTAAACATGGTATGCTTTATGCCATCCAGGCAGTGTTTCCAAATCTTGAAACTAAACACTATTTCTCTTAATTCTAGGTCGTGTGTCGAGTAGTTCTTCTAATAAACTTTCAGTTGTCGGGAGTCGTAAACTATCACCTTCTCCTTCTGCATCATTATAGTACCTAATCCATTATACGAGGTGTTATTTTAAACCACGAAGCTTTTTGTTAGGATTAATGTTTTCTTAACTTAGTACCGACAGTACAAATAGTTAGTACTGACAGTTATACTTAGTACCGACAGTACAAAGTATTAAGTACTGTTAGTTAGTTAGTACCGTTAGTAGAAAGTTAGTTAGTACCGTTGAGAAGATATTTAAAAGATATTTATGAGATATTTTAGAAAAAGATATGTAAGCCTTTTAGGGTTATCCTTAGCATATAAAAGGATCACCTTTGACATAGTTAGAATAGAGATGAAAATAGAGGATCACAGACGAATACACAAGTTTAGCAAATCATATACAATATCATAGTTAGCAATCTGTAATCCTCAAGAACACATTAATAAAGTTGTTATTCAGTTGTTCATTGTTCTTCTTAGTACCTGTGTTAAGATTCCGCATTAACACATAGTATTCCTAGTCATTGTTTCTACATAGTCATTTGTATTTATACATCATGGCTATCATCCTTTATAGGCTGCAAAGATCCATTCAGTTTATAAGGACAATCAGAGAGTTCCTACTCAACTAAGCAAGGTTGTTGGTGATGCTTCTACTCCCTTGATGTTGATAGTGACCCCAATATACATGGTAAACCTGATCCTTCTACTGTATGCAGTATCTTTGTTTTTTCAAAAAACTTTATCAAGGTTGTTTCTTTCCCTTTCTTGTTTCTTTGTGCAGAGTTTCCTTTTGCTAAGGAGTTGAAGGACATAACTGATTGCCATTGGGTCGTTGCTCATGTCACTCCTCCTTCTTAGAAGCAATATTTGAGGGAGATTAGTATAAAACAACTTTGTGATATTTATGACAAAGCTTATATGCGCCAAGCTGTTCTTGACAATGTTTTGAATGGTAGGACTCGAGAACTGATTTCTGTATTGCATAAACCCAGGGCATCCTGTGATACTATTTAAGAAAGTAAAATCCAGAAATATAAAGCGTATGCAGAGTTGGAGAAAAAATGTAATGAAGCCTTCAGGATTTGGATAAAACTCCTTTTGTTTCCGATATGCGCGCTGAGATTGAGACCTTTCAGAGTCGGGTTAATGGTCTCCACAGTGAGTATAGTAGGCTCATACTTGAAGAGAAGAATTTGATTAACTATGAGCAGACTCTATCCACCCTTTATGCTAAAGTCGAAGGCCTCGAATCTGAAGGGAAGAGACTCAGGGCTTCTGAAGTCCAGATTTTACAAGATGTGGATAGTTTAAGGTAGGATAGGGCTGCTTTGGTAGCAAGAGTCATTTTGGGCCCAACAATGAAGCTTATTCGTAGCGACGACATGGGTGTCCTTATCGTAAGGCTTGTCAAGGCATCTATCATTCATGGCCGGTGTGCAGCATTTGAAGAGGTAGCCAAGTTAAAGAAGCCTTTTATTTTAGAGGAGATGCCTGGTTATCGTCCATCTTCAAAGTAGGAGTAGGATCGAGCTGGTAATGATTTGGCTGATGCCTCCTACCCTTTCTTGGCTGAGTTGACTGCTGATCCTTATGCTTCGGTGGAGCAGCTACTGTCGAAGAAGCCACAATAACTTCAATCGAATGTTTTCTTTCAAAGGCTTCGTAGAGATGCCGTATGTAGGCCTTGTTTCAATTATCCGGGTGGTTTGTACCTATGACTTTTTATGACTGATTGTCAATTGTTGACTTGCTTATTTCATCAACTATTGCAAATGTTATTTGCATGTATTGTAAGGCTATATGTGGCCTGTAAGTTCTTCTTTTCTACTAGTAGTTTTTGAACAAGTGTTCTCTTGCTTATAGGGGGTTGCGACCCGCCTTATTTTTTGTAAGGTTTTGATATGTAACCTCTGGAAAAGTTAATGTGAGTTTGGGTATTTATTCCTGGAAGGCTCATGTGTGGCCCTTCGTCATCCCCTCGAACGTTGAAACTTTTTAATAATTTGACGCCTTTAACGTGAATTTAGGTGTCATTTCTTAGGGACTCATATGTGGCCCCTCGTCACCCTTTTGAACGTTAGGCTTTAATACTAAGGCTCAAGTGTGGCCGTGTTTTATCTTTTTCCGAGAATGTTAACACAAAAGATTTATAGTAATCTGTTCCATTGATAGTGTTAAAATATTTACATCATTTCGAGTATGAACACTTAGTTTGCTACACTTAAATGAGGATTTTCATTGTTAAAGAAGTCAAACAAAGACTTTTGCAAATGATAACGATTTCTATATGTAGAATTTATGCAAGTTTGATCCGTTCCACGTTCGTTCGATCAGAGAGCCGGATAGTGTTTGTAATTTATAGGCTCCGTCTCCATAGGCATTCTTAACTACGTATGTAGGTCCCATCTTTCCTTAGAATTTTGCCTTGCTCGCGCTATTAAGTCATAGCACATATGTTCCTGGTTTGAAGGTGGATCGCCGAACTTATTTGTTATAGTATTTTTCTAGTTTTTGCTTATAGTGAGCTTCTTTGATCGAAGCTATCTCCCTTCTCTCTTCGAGGATGTACAGGTCTTCCATGCGTCTTTTTTCGTTCTTCTTAAGGTCGAAGTCCTAGATTCTCCTAGTTTCCACACTTATCTCTATCGGGATTTGATGACATCAAATAACGTTTATTTTATAACATCATATATCCCATGTTATTAACCCATTTTGTATAGTTATTGCAAAGAATTGTTACTTAATTGTTTATATTTGAGAATTGTAGTAATTATGGAGTACTTGTTGACTATTAGCAAAAGGCGCACATTTTGGAGCTTAAATGAAGATATTTAGAAGATTACTATTCTGAAGACCAATATGCCATATCCATCAAGGAAGATACGGCGTATCTGTGCCTACACTCACCAAAGACCACAAAGGAAAGAAGATCAATACGCTGTATCCAGAAGAACTCAATACGCCGTATTCAAGATATAGTATATGAATATTCTGGAAGATATCAAACGTGGTCCCTACTCCAAGAAACTCCAATACGCCGTATCGAACTGACTTCCAAACCCTATAAATACAAAACTCAAAAACAATTTTATGTGTGCAAAATCATATTTTCGATACCTAAACCATATAAGTCGATTTTCAAAGGAGAAAAATAGCATAAGAGGTCGAGCAACGCTATCAATTCCATATGAGACATCATGTAATTCCATATACTTTAGTAATCGTTCAGTTTTTGGTATCATTCGTTAACTCGGTTAGTTTACCTTGGCTAAATAATTGCTCTTGTATTTATTATGACGTTTGAAGGCTAATATCTTTAGGTATTAACCATTATTTTGAAGATCTGAATGTTTGGTATTTGTTTATCTCGATTTCTTGATTTATCATTGAATGCTTGTTTATGTTTATCAATTTATACTTGCGTACGCGCTTTGTATGCGACCTAACATTCAACTGGATCTAGTGATACGGACCAAGTATATCTAGAGTCTGGGATAGCTCTCCATATAGTAATTTATACATCTAGAACCATAAGATCACAAATATTATCCTTCTAAATCTGTGTCTAGATACGCTTCGGGCTTAACTAGTTAATTGGATAT
>BQNB010043646.1:28799-43272 GCA_026074375.1 Tanacetum coccineum | reverse complement strand
ATGGATAATCCGTGTGGTTTTTGGTCATTAACCTTATAAGGATTGCACAGATAGTCTAAAATTTGGAAATCTTGCACACTATCGATAAAATAGATGTCTATTATAAGTCTCAAAATTACAATTCGAGAACACTCACTAAGATAGGGGTTTTCATGGAATCATAAACCTCCAAAAATTGATCCAATATATAAGTTAGTTATCTCTATCAAAATTTTATAGTCATTGATTGTAAGTAACCCTTGCACATTCACCTCAGAGACAAAACCGTCTTGGAAGATAAAAGAAGAAGGGGGCAATTTCATATTTCCCCTTATTTAAAATAAAATTTTCATATATACCCAAACATGTTTTAAAAATATTGTATAATATGCATTCATAGGTTGCACTTTGGATATATATGAAATTAATGTTCAAAGTAGGGTGATATATGAAATTAATCCAAAGAAGAAATTGAACCAAAAAGTGTTGGCGGGTCAATTCAACCTACATCCTCGTCTTGTTTTACACTTGTGGGTCAATCGAACTTGTATCGCCTATATCTACCTCCAATGCTTTAAGTAATCTGCGATTGGTGAGATTTTGCTCACTTGCTATCTTTGAGGCTACTAAGTACTAGCACATGCAAAACTAAGATTAAAAACATAAACTCGCACAAAGTAACATGGTATCATCTTTCAGAAATGCAAAATTCAACTTGCATTAATAAGTACCCGGATAGAAATTTCATAACTAGGGAAAAAACTAAAATAAAATAAGCCATGTTATTTAAAAGCCCATGCTTTCTCTCTACGGATTTTCTTTTCTTCTTCAATATCTTTCGCCACTCTTGAATGCTTCTGTCTCTTGACATGCCAGCAAATGTTTTACCGAGCAGATCTAATAAGCTCTTGATATTGAGATTGTGAGCAGACTGAAACATTATTCAAAGTTAATAACACACAAATTGATAACAGAAAGTATGCACAAAACACACACTGGAACTAAAAACAAAAAGGAAAAAAAAAACACATACCATTATAAGATCGCAGAAATTGTCCTGATTTGATTTTACAAACTCAGCATCAAACGACTTGAGATCCTTTTCACAAGTTATCATCATTCTCGGGCGGAGCCGGGAAATTTATTTTGGGGGGGTGGGGGGGTGTGGTCAGATATTTTGGGATAGTAATAACGTTTAATGTTTTTTTCGAACCAATGATCAAATTGAGAAACCTATTAATATGCTTTTTTTATTCTTGTTGTTAATTGTGTCGAATTTAACTGGAAGCCGTATGACGAGGTTAGAGGACAAGATCGGATAGTGATGGACTGATGGGTAGTAGAAGATTTTCTAGTTTTTTATTTTTGTACTTTGCCACAAAAGTTTTCACGATTACACCTTTTTTTTAAAAGTTTTTTTCTCACAAAACTAAGATTTTTATACAAATTGTACCTCACTCGAGTTGAAGAACCATAGTCACATGGAACGGGGATTGCTCTGGTACGAGACCACGGATGGGATCCTGGCTCGCTAGGCATCTAAAATTCGATTCGCTGGGGATAGGTTCATTTGGGATCGTTTCGGTACGATAAACCAAGTAATATGGCACGATGTGCTCCACTTGGTACCACATTGGTCCAGGATAGTTGCCGGAACTATTTTTTATGGGAAGAACAATGACTGGTGTCAAAAGAAACCTCGTGTCAGAATGTTCTTGCGGATTCATACATTTTGTGAATTCATAGAGCCAATAAAGAATACTATTAATTTGAAATCCAAACATTCATAATATATCATTTCCTCATAACTCATAAAAAAAAGATATTAAAAAAGTTGTCACTAACATAACTTAAAAAAGCATAATCAAGATTCAAAAGACAATAAAAATACGAAAAACTAGAATTTAAACTTAGTGCGGCATTTGTCTCTTTCTTTTCCCTTAATCATCAAACTGTAGAACGTGAATCGGTTTTAATTGGAACATGAATCGAAAAATAACTAGAACACGAATTGCTCTGTCCCGATTTAGATATCAATTAAATTCTGGAACGCTATTGTCACCGATCGAATTCACGATCCCAATCGATCCAGATCAATTCCGTACCATGTTTTGGATCGAACGAAATGAATCGCAATTCATAGCTACCATACAAGAAAATGGTTGCATTTATCCATTTCAAGTTACGAAAATGAATAAGATCAATATATACTAACAACCTAAAAGAAATTCCGTGTTACTTATAATGGAGCATGGATTTATATAATATGTGTAGCACCATGCCAATTATATCTAACTATATTCTACATGCGGCAAAGTTCAAGCATAATATTACAGAAAAAAGGTCTGCATTTTGAGCAGCAGTAGGAGCTGTATCTCTCTATAGCTTTTCTCATCCGCACCTTGACTCTGGTCGTAAAAGCTTTCAATGTTGGATCGAATTATCTAACCTTTCTAATCAAAATATACCAAAGTAATAGTTTTTCTATTAATCAAATTTCTGTCATCATCTTTTACAAGTATATAATCGAGTTCTATATATAAGAAATGATAGGGTGATTTCTAAAGGTTGTGTCGGTTGATGAACCGATGCATCCCTTGGTGAAATAACTGTAAAACGGTTATATAACCGTTTTTCTATAACTGCCATATTTGACAGCGGGTATGATTACCCATTGGGTTGGGTTTGACCCGATTTGACCCAATATCCAATAGTATTTCAATTTTATAAGAGTAAAAGAGAAGCACTAAGGCCATCCAAAATGCAATTATGAGGTATAGTGCAATAGAAAGGATTATGTGACAGTTCATAGTTCAATATCATTGTGGGACTTCAAAGTTTAATATGTGTTCTTCTCTCAACACATCATGTATATACGCAAATGGTGGACTTTTTGTTGTACTCGTCTGTTTTACTTCTCACCTTTTCTACGTTCATTGTGTCTTTTTTAAAGTCCAATGCAATGTAAAGTGTTTTTAATAAATCTTGAAATGATGATGTACAGTGTATGTTGACGCACCCTAACTCTATCATGTCATAAAAAACTCCCCATTTGTAGTCAAATGAAAATTCTTTTGTCGCAAACAAAATTCAGAATGCCTTACAACCTCTAGAAACACTTTTACTCCCTGGAAGATATAAGAAAGCAATGTTTATACCATTCTGTTTAATCAAGAATCATGAAGCTTTTAGACAAAACTCACTATTAGTAATAGCATGTTTGAAAAAAATCCGCATGTATACAATTGAGTGATCATCAAAAGTACCAAGGATTTCATTAAGTTCTTTCAAAACTAAAAACATTAGCTAACCTTGTTCATGCATTCCCAAGCTTTGTAACTTGTCACACTGAGGAGTTGGAAAGTCTCTGCGCAATGACCTTCGTCGTTGTTCATAGTAACAATCACGTCTCAGCATATGCATGTAGTCTTTGGTGATAGTATTCTCTATATCAGCTCGTGCGCGACTGCCTAAAGGGTATTTCTCATCAAACTCATTTACTGATTCAACATAAAACTCGATTCGGTATTCCGTGGTCATTTTTGGCAACTGATATTCATTGTACATCCTCATTAAATATGGAGCCTTCAGTTTCTTTAGACCAATAGCAAGACACACTGCACCTACGATAAACAAAGTAGCAATAATACATACTAAACATATAAATTTGTTATGTTCACGTTCCCTCCTACGTCTCGTATCATAGCATTTCCTTGAGCACTCATCAATCAGACACCGATACGCCTTGTTAACTTTATTGAATGCCTCTTCGGAACCACATGCTTTGTTCTTGTCCGGATGAACCATCAATGATATTTTGTTGTAAGCCTTCCTAATCTCTTCCACCGAGCATTTTTTTCTAAGACCTAAAATCTGGTAATAATCTGTGGTTCTATTTATTTTGAAGACCAGTCGAACACTAGGATCTGCAAAAATATATAGAGTGTCGCCAAAGAAACTGAGAGCACCAAATGCGGTCGTAATGGCTATAGCTTTTAGCTTCTTACAAGCCATGACCCACACTCCAACTACAAAAACCATGGAATTAAGCCACTTCATAAATCATTTCCTCATTAGAATCAGGTGAATTATAATAAAGATTTTAAACATAATCAAGTTAAACACATATAAAAATGCTAACTGATATACATTTTGAGTGAATAGTAAATAATGAAAGCTTCAAAGACAATCCAGTAAATACATTAACATGTGATAATTAAAAGAAGTTGTTTGCTTGTCTTATTGGTTAGAGCCTTCCATTGAACTTATAAGTCCCAGTTTTGAATACCGGCAGATTTTTAATCTTTTAAGTTAATGATGTATAATTTAAAACTTACACATTAAAGCCCGACACAGCGCGGCCACTGTGAAACCTAGTTAGAAATCATTTTGTAAATTTTCGACTTGTAGTTACACGTCTTGGGTATTATATATTATTATTTTGATTAGTTATAAATGCTACTTCAACTTTTGTTGCATTACACGTATGTGTAATGATCATTATTTCTTTCATCACAAATGCTATTAAATGAAAGCATCTAGCCAAATCCATCTAGAACGATATATGACATATGACTACAGTGATTTATAGTTAAACATCAAGGATACCCGGTAGTCCATTGCTTCGGCATTGGGGGTGTAACATAAACTTTATTTATTTGTGTTTTACTTTAATTCATGCATAAAATTTGGGAATAATATCGATCCCGGTTGTGATGCACCAACTAATTGATCACAAGTTGGTGTTGGGTGTTAGGTCTTGGGGGTGTTTGTTTAAACTAAAATCATAATAAGCTTATACTCCGTAACACATAACCGGAAATCATAAAAGCTCATAAATCCAGATGTAATGATAAACAAATATCCCTTAGTCCATATATATAAGAGAAGAAGAAGTTCACAACTATATAAATTAAGCGAGGAGTATTTGAAATGATTGTACACGTACAAGCAAAACTTTGCAATTGTTGTTAGTGTTCAAAATAAATAGAAGACCGGCCAACCGAACACTAGGATCTGCAAAGTTTACTCGGTGAGGGTGGGTATTTGACTCAAATATACGAGGCAAAATCGAGGCAATTCGGGTACCTAACGCTAGACCTCTTGTGGGGAATTTAGATGTTTTGCCACTAAACTTGTTGATGGTAATTGCAGCCAAAACTTATTTGATCAAATATTCATAAGTTTTGATCATACAAAAATTGCCTGTGTACATTATAAGCGTTTCCTTCCTCAAAACAATCTATTTAATTTCGTAAACGTCTCCATTGCGTGTTTTCTATCTTGAACAATATTCTAGCGATTTCATCTTTGAATCTCTAGGCATATTATGGCGATTAAAAAGAAGATTTATTGCTAGGCATGAACATGGATTAATACGTATCCGATGAAAAATACCATTATTAGAATATTAAAGATCATAATTTTGACCCTTTCATAGCCCCAAAACATGCATCCACGAATAATAAACATAAAATTATAGAAATATATTACCTAGAATCTAACCTGAAAATGATAGAGGACGTGAACACTGGTTCTCTAGATAATATTTTATGTGTTCAACAGATACAGCAACAATGGTTATATTTATAACCATGGTCTTTTACGCTCTTAATCTGTATCTAAATCTAAATATGCATTAAAAAGGTCTGGATGTGATTTACATCTTAATCTGAATAACTAGTTGAAAAATCTAAATTTCACTCAAATAAAACTATTTACTTTTTAAAAAATGTTTAAATATGTTACACTATAATTTTTACAATCGTTGTTAAATATAAAACACAATTTTTATAATATAATCAATTTAAGTTAGAAGTATTTTATGCACAACATGCAATCTCATGTTTATTTGACAAAAATAAACGTGTCGAAGTTTAAATTAAACTTTTTAAACGATAAACTAAATGGTTCGCGTTAGAGTTGAGATATATGAGTCCGAAAACGAACCCTTCAATTTGAACAAAATATGAATTGTCACATATCATCTTATACACTATTTATCCAACAAAACATATGCAATAATTTGATTTAATACTTTTAATACAAAAGATATAGGTGAAACAAGAAAAAAACAAAGAAACGAAGAAAAAAAAAACACCAAAATAAAAAAATCAAAATAAAAAAAATTATAAAACAATTAAGAATAAAAAAAAGTCATTAACTCCATTCAATAAAATGTTAATGCCTCTTACTAGGGGTGTTATTGGGTCGGGTTATCAGGTATATCGGCTCGGGTTGAATCGGGTTTTCGATTATGAAAAAGTGACCCGCAACCCGACCCGATAAGTTATCGGGTTCGGGTTGTTATCGGGTCGGGTTATTCGGGTAGTCGGGTTTCATAATTTTTTTTACCCGCAAAATAACTTATTGCCCATAATATATGATGAGTTAAATAATATGGTTCCAAAATTTCGATTTTGTATAGAAAAGTTTTTACTTTCTTTTTTATGTTTTGGTCTTTATAATACAATTCAGTCAGAAGCAGCATAACTTTCAATAACAATATTTTCACCATGTAATATATCGAAGTTCTGTTGCTAGTGTATTACGTATATAGTATTTTTGTTGCAATGATACTAGCAGGGTACCCGCGCGTTGCAGCGGTAGGTACCCTGCAATCATGATTTTCTGAAGAACAATTTTTCCGATTATCTTTTTTCGTTACAATAGCTAGATTTTTATGCTGGATAACAATATGTATGAGACTATGAGCAACATATTTCATATAATAATAGCAGATACTGTAGCGTTGCTAGTACCAAAGCGGTTGTCGGGGCGAGAAATGATAAGCTGATGTGTTTCGTTTTGTATTATGCATACAAAAATCGCGTTTTGAAGTATGTTTGATTCTCCAACTTTGTTTTAGATACACGTGACATTCATATTTTTCGTTTCCGTTTAATACACCTTTTTTATATTTTGTGTTTCCAAAATTTAATAATAAAAACGGGAAAATGTAACCATAAATGTTTTTCGAGTCATATTGTCATATGATGATTGTAATTATAAAAAGTGTTCTTAAACATAAGATGTTTAATGTTAATTAATTGTTGTAACAGTAATCAGTACAATCGAATGATCAATTTCCGCGTTCATTGTATGAAAAAGCTAAGACACTGGTTTGGCTTACGGGTTTGACAAATGCTTAGAAGAAAGGTTTTATGATATTATTGATTAATAGCTTGTTTGATTTGTACCATATATTATATTAATAGTACTTTGGAGTAATGATGTATTTTAATAATAACATTAATTATAACATTAATTATATGTGTGCAGTGGTGCATTAAATAGTTGTATACATAGCATTAAAAGTTGTATTACTTAAAAACTTTCTAAGTTTTGTGCATCTAAGAATTGTATCATAAACTTTATGATATGTGTTACTTAAAATCAAGTTGCATTTAAGATTGTATCATAAGTTTAATAAGTTGTATTAATTAAATTTTTTTGTGCATTATTGAAAAGAGAGAGATGTTTTTATTTTATAAGTAGTACTAGCTTAAAGACCCGTGTAACCCCGAGTGTATTTTAAAGAACTTATTTTGTAAGAAGTTACATTCATAAATAATGTAAGAAAAACACTGAACGTAAACATGTTTCGTTAATATATGAAAGAAATAATCAGATAATAAGTGCATTATTAGATAAACATTTGAGTTTGTAACAATTAAATAAATAAATGTCATACTTTTAACGCAAGTTTGTGGTTTTGAACACGTGAGAACTTCAATCAATTGCTTGATTAATATTTCTCAATAACATTATCAAGACTCCTACTTTTAATGCAACTGTGTGGTTTGGAACACCTGAGAAATTCAATCAATTGATACATTCTGGTGAGAAAATGGATTGATCTATGACGGCGCCACGTTCAGTTTTATCTATGCTGTCGCAACTTAAGTAAGCCATTGAAAATTTCTCCAACAAATGATCGTTTATAGTGTCCACAACTTCATTCATTGGAGCAAGAATGGCCTTTTCTTGGATATATGACAGATCATTTATGTTATCTAAAATGTTTGGATAAGTAAAATCGATAATAGATGTTACCTGGTCAGCCGCATGTATAAGAATTTTGTCAGTTGCATCTATCGAAACCTCTCTGTCCTTTGCTTTTTGAGGTCCAATGAAATAAGGTAATTAAGTAATCATGTTCATAATATGATGATATAAGATAACATTATTTAGGAGAATTTGACAAATAAAAGAACGGTGCAATATGGTGTTACCTGACTATTCACACAAAATCACCCATATCAACTCGTTACACAACATTACCATATCAACCTTACACAAAATTACCCATATCAACCCATTACACAAAATCGCCCATATTGACTCGTTACACAAAACAATTATAGCAGTGACACTTAGTGGGTTTTACCATTAGAACCATTTCCCACCAGTAAAAAAATCTAATGATAGAATGAATGTAACACAACAGTATAAATTAAATAGATTTCAACACAATTGAAGCTTACATAGATTATTTGTTTGAATCGAGGTTATGTGAATCAATGTAGATTGACATGTGATGTCTGCAAAATGAAAAGTGAATAAAATTAGTTTAACCTATATCCAAATCACAACAACATGTAATACATGTACGAATGAATCGGTTTCTTATGTATTTGTTTTTGAATCAGTGTTAGAGAGAGATTGATTTAAATTAGTGTTAAAGGTAGTCCTCATGATTATATTAATTGGGGTTTTTAATGCATGTTCTTTAAAGGGTTGTAAAAAACCAAAGAGTGTAGAAGAAGAATCAATTGGTGGAAGGTTTTGAATGTGTTTTAAAAATTAAACAGCATTGATGTTAATTGAAACTGACGGACGTTTTTGAATTGACAAATAAAAGAACGGTGCAATATGGTGTTACCTGACTATTTAATCAATCACCCATATCAACCCGGTACACAAAATTACCCATATCACCCGTTACAGAACATTGCCCATATTTGCTCGAATCAAGGCTATGCGAATCACTATAGATTGACCTATGAAGTCTGCAAAATAAAAAGTAAGAATAAAATTAGTTCAACCTATATCCAAATCATAACAGCATGTAATACATGTACGATTGAATATGTTGCTTATATATTTGTTTTTGAATCAGTGTTAGAGAGAGATTGGTTTAAATAGGTGTTAAAGAGAGAATTTGTATTAATATGGAATTGTAACTGATTATTAATGTTAAAGAGAGATTGGTTTAAATAGATTGTAGAAGAATAATCAATTAATGATAGGTTTTGAATGCGTTTTGAATATTATAATGTTAATTGAAACCGATTATTAATATGGAATTGTAACTGATTGTAGAAGAGTTTAGAAGAAGAATCACTTAATGGTAGGTTTTGAATGCGTTTTAAATATTATAATATTAATTGAAACCGATGAATGTTTTTAATGCATGTTTTGATTGAAGATGCAATATGGTGTTGTACATTTGTGGTTAATTAAGGTAGTCCACATAAGAAAATTTAATGGGATAATTAATTCTTATGCTTTAAAGGGTTGTAAAAAAGCTTATTTTATTTTATTACATAGTATATAGATATAGATAGATATAGATATAGATATAGATGATTCGAAACAAAATTATATTGATTATTTAAAAACAAACACATCAAAGTAGATAGGTGTCAATCAAAGATCAATTTGAATTGAATTATTAGGTTTACACCATAAACATAAAAATAATCGTAAATAATATAAATCAAATGGATTTCATACAACTGAAGCTTACATAGATTATTTGCTCGAATCAAGGCTATGCGAATCACTATAGATTGACCTATGAAGTCTACAAAAAAAAGTAAGAATAAAATTAGTTCAACCTATATCCAAATCACAACAACATGTAATATACATGTACGATTGAATATGTTGCTTATATATATTTTTTTGAATCAGTGATAGAGAGAGATTGGCTAATAGGTGTTAAAGAAAGATTGGTTATTAATATGGAATTGTAACTGATTGTAGAAGAGTGTAGAAGAAGAATCAATTAATGGTATGTTTTGAATGCGTTTTTTGAATATTATAATGTTAATTGAAACTGATGAATATTTTTAATGCATGTTTTTAATGATGGTGCAATATGATGTTGTACATTTGTGGTTAATTAAGGTAGTCCACATAAGAAAATTTATTGGGATAATTAATTCTTATGCTTTAAAGGGTTGTAAAAAAACTTATTTTATTTTATTACATAGTATATAGATATAGATAGATATAGATATAGATGATTCGAAACAAAATTATATTGATTATTTAAAAACAAATACATCAAAGTAGATAGGTGTCAATCAAAGATCAATTTGAATTGAATTATTAGGTTTACACCATAAACATAAAAATAATCGTAAATAATATAAATCAAATGGATTTCATACAACTAAAGCTTACATAGATTATTTGCTCGAATCAAGGCTATGCGAATCACTATAGATTGACCTATGAAGTCTACAAAAAAAAGTAAGAATAAAATTAGTTCAACCTATATCCAAATCACAACAACATGTAATATACATGTACGATTGAATATGCTGCTTATATATATTTTTTTTTGAATATGTGATAGAGAGAGATTGGCTAATAGGTGTTAAAGAAATATTGGTTATTAATATAGAATTGTAACTGATTGTAGAAGAGTGTAGAAGAAGAATGAATCAATTAATGATAGGTTTTGAATGCGTTTTGAATATTATAATGTTAATTGAAACCGATTATTAATATGAAATTGTAACTGATTGTAGAAGAGTGTAGAAGAAGAATCAATTAATGGTAGGTTTTGATTGCGTTTTGAATATTATAATCTGAAACCGATTATTCATATGGAATTGTAACTAATTATAGAAGATTGTAGAAGAAGAATCAATTAATGGTAGGTTTTGAATGCGTTTTTTGAATATTATAATGTTAATTGAAACTGATGAATATTTTTAATGCATGTTTTTAATGATGGTGCAATATGATGTTGTACATTTGTGGTTAATTAAGGTAGTCCACATAAGAAAATTTAATGGGATAATTAATTCTTATGCTTTAAAGGGTTGTTCTAAACTGTGTTTTATTATATAGTATAGATAAAATGTATATGTGGTGTTGTACCATATGCATCACACATGTGATTTTGTGTGTGTACTTCACTTATGTGTAGGTGTGCATTAATCACCTCCCTAAAATTACAACCTTTTTGTTTTAGGTTTTTGGTCAAATGTATCCCACTTTAAACACTATATTACCTTAATCTACCATTTTTTTATATATCCACTTCTCATCTTTTAATATATCACTTCATTTCTTTTATATATAACTTCTCATTTTTTATATACATCTCAATTGGATCCCAATATGTATTTCATCCCAACAAATGGATAAACCCAAAATGTCACACGGCCCTACTAAAACCAAATACCAAATGGCGCAATTACAAATTTCATCGTTTTTTTTATATCCCCTACTCCATCTTCCGCCAACTCCATTCAACTCCCATATGCAATCTCGCCCCTAAAAAAAAAACATAATAAACCATACAATATCCACAACCCGTTCGCCAACTATCTAGCCCCAAAATAGCCAAAACCCCATTTGTCAATTGTACTCCCGATCAATTTAATTTATGGTTATCACAAACACAAACTTCTCAACAAACCAAACAATCCCAACAATCTCAACAATCCTAATTTCTACCACATTCGTCCCAAGAACCACAAGTCGACAAGGGCGGCCCGACACACAAACAAAACTAAAAAAAATCGTGCGCCAAAAAACAAGCTCGGGACAAACAACCTCGGGAAAATAAAACCGATCGGTCCTTTTGCACCCAAAAACTAGCGAAAACATATTGGTTGAATGTTTCATCATTATCTGTAGATCCAAGAAAATGGGTGTGACCATATGCGAATTACATTTTTGGTACAATATTCTCGCCATATTACAACGAGCGAGCCGAGACAAAAAGGTTTTAAGTACGGTGGGAAATTAAAAATATGGGTGCACGGGTAAGTGGACCCGATGAATTGTGATGTTGTAAACAAGTGTTTAACACGTTTTCTACGAACAAACCAACCTTTTTTAAGTGGGCGAAAATGAAAGAAAATTTGTATTCTCGGGTACTAAACTTGGCTAAAGATCAAATACCCAAGGAAAAAAAATTAACATTGAATGTGCTTTGGCTTTTTTTAGAGATAAATTAAGTGGCAAAACCCCCAAGTCGACACAAAGCAGGAAAGAACCGAGGACGGGTCGAAACGAAGGAAGACCCAATTATTTGGAGAAGATAAGTTTCCTGTCTTTATACCGCGTTCATCCGGGGCCTACATCGAAAGTTAAAAACCTACGTTCACTTCAAGCTCATCGCCACTTCCAGTTTAATCGAAAAGTTGAAAAAAAAAAATCTACAAATTGATTGCAACAACAATATGTTGGGTCGGGAAGCGAACATCAAGAATCATAGGAACGACGAGCTAGCGGCAGACTCTGCGGTTTACGACTAATTTTTTTAAAAAGGAAAAGAAAGACTTTGGAAGATACTTATTTTCGACAATACAGGATTAAAAAAAAATAAATTTCGGAGGGACACGCACGAGATCGGGGGCTTTGAAAGACAAGATCCGGGCTACATATTTTAATTTCTAAATTGTTTTCGTATTTTATTTTATGTATTTTTTTTATTTAAGTTTATTTATTTTTTTATTTAAGTTTATGTAATGTTTTTTCTTAATTAATGAAATTTGAATGTGAATTTTATAAGTTTCTTTATATAATAAATGAATAAAAAAAATTGGGAAAAAAATGGGGTCCCATAACACAAAAAATTGTGGTCTTAATTAAGAGGGTGATTTTGGGAAAAAGAAGTTGTTTGCTTGTCTTACTGGTTAGAGCCTTCCATTGAACTTATAAGGGTTCGTTTGGTAGGATGTAATGAAATATTAAATTAATAGAATAAGCGACGTAATGGAATAAATGATGTAATGTAATAAATTATTACCCTAATTAATAATGTTTGGTTGGTATGATAGGACACAATGCAATCGATAAGAAAAAAAATAAAATGTCCATAGTTAATAAGAAGTGTATTTAATGTGGTGAGTTAATAGTGGACTTTTATGTAATTTTGATTACATTACAGACGTAATGAAAAAAAGGAGGGGCCCCATATGGAATGAAAAGGGTAGTTTTTGATGTAACGAGTCATTCATTGTAATGAAGCATTACATTGTATAATTGAAACTAACAAGATTTTTCCATTCAATCGTAATAATCGTTTCTATTCTAACTTTCATTACATCATACTAAACACTACGTAAGTCTCAGTTTTGAATCCTGGTAGATTTTTAATCTTTTAAGATAAAAATGTATAATTTAAAACTTACACATTAAATCCCGACACCGTGCGGGCATGGTGGATCCTAGTTAGAAATCATTTTGTAAATTTTCGACTTGCATTTACACGTCTCGGGTATTATATGTTATTGTTTTGATTAGTTGTAAATGCTACTTAAACTTTTTTTTTCATTAGGACCCGTATGTGTAATGAGCATTATTTCTGCCCGCGTATATATCCGAAAGGAACATAATCCGAAGGGAACATAATCACGCCGGAAGGGCTAATATGAGAAGACCAGAGAAAGGACAAAACACTAAGCTCAAGGAACTAGGGCACCACTTCGGACTAGCGGTTAATAGCAAGCGCTCATATGGATTCTACCACCCCAGGATTCACGGGACTATGTCTCCCACGCAACCCCGTCGCCTGACACAAAGCTAGGGTTAGCTCGGCTTCCCCAATTCCTAAGTGTCAGGAACAGTATACCACTACCGTGACTCAGGTAGTATAAATACCCCATCATTTACTGCTATTCGGATAGCATTTATTGCATTATTACATACACATTATTATACGCCCTCCCGGCTCCCGCAACTACTTACTCTCCCGCTCGAGCTTGGTCCTGGGATCATCCCCGGGGCGAGGCTGATGTGTCGTTCTTTCTTATTCTCAGTTACTCAAGTTCTCACCAAGGACTAAGATTCAAGTCGTCCTACCCGGTGTGGATCTTTACTTAAACAAATTGGCGCCATCCGTAGGACCCCAAATCTCCTCTACCAAGGAAGCTGATGGCAGGTCCGGTTGAAGGAGGAGGTCCGAAAGGCACATACGACCGAGAGGAGACCCCTCCTCCTTTGATGAAGGAACAGATCGAAAGGCATGTGTCTGCTCTCAAATCCTTAATAAAAAGTCACAATCAAAGAAACAAGGGAGACCCTATTCGTCTGGATTTCAAATTGGAAGATACAGAGGTGCAAGATCTGGGCATTACTAAAGGAAAGGAAGTGATGTACGAAGACCTCGGGAAGCCCTTTAAGGAAGCTCGAAGAACACCACTCACACGCAGAATCATAAAGTTAGCAGGACCGGAGTACAAGATGCACACCAACATCAAGTTGTACGATGGTACAACTGACCCGGAAGACCATTTGAGTC